>MU184443.1:88186-145558 GCA_016904865.1 Pissodes strobi | reverse complement strand
GTCTCTCTCTAACACATTAGGCTTGTTCCAACCGACTAGAAAACCGTAAGAGGGACCGTCATTTCTAGTTGTCAATTTCACTTTTGAAGGCGATAAATAACCTGTCATGTTGACAAACGAATTATGCTACTGGAAATTACCGTCCCATGTACGGTTTTCATGGTCAGTTGGAACAGACCTATAATGTTCTTATTAAAAGTGCCAATAATATGATTTTTTCGAATAATGAGCTACGTCTTTAGTTTTGGGACATCAAAAGCTCTTAAAATCTGAAATAAAAAAATGCAGGTCCGTATTTAAGAAAATTATGTTGATGGTGGTGGCCGGAACACGAAGCGCCGAAGGTGAAATTGGAAGGCACCATGTTGTAGTGCGGAAAAAATTATAAAGCTTTCAAATTTAAGCTGTGTCTCGAAAATGAACAGTTTTGTAACATTCGATGAAATATTTTTATGCATTTTTCATAAATTACCCTGTATCATGAAAACTTACAGGAATTTGACAACATACTCCACGTTTGTAAAGCTATATTAGCAACTTCATTTTGCGCCTAAGGGGCCCAGGAACCTGCATCGATGTAGAAATTTGCAAATTTCTGGAAAACGTTTAACTCTAGCTTTGTTAAGGCAATATACTTTTTCCCGTAGTAAAGGTTTAAGAATAAGATTTACTCTAAAAAAATCCCAGAAGTTTACTGCCAAAAAAGTTAGGGCTACATAAAAACTAATACCAAATTATGATTTCTCATCTCAAAAAAACCCCGGGCACCCAATTTTGAGCAAAAATTTTATTACAAAAGTTACTTACAAAATTGAACATAAAATTTCTATTTCAACACCCAGTGTCTCCGTAACGAAGCATTTTCCGGACCTATGGTCATATGAAAAATGTTTCATGATTTCTTACGTAGAATCACCTCCGAAATTATTCAAACGGAATTTCCAGACACCCTGTATAAGGAGTCTTCACTACGTTTATGTCACCCAGGTTACCCCTGTCACGGACATCCCTTAAAAGTTAAAACTGTAACAATCGACATAGCGATTATTCCTAACAGAATATTGATAAAATAAATTTGCTTTTTTCGGGAATACAACATTATTACGATTAAATCCTGACGAATTGAAAAATAAGCGCGTGTGCGAAAAGCACTTTAATGAACAAGATTTTAAAACCGAAAAGCAGCACTTATTAAAAAATTATGTTGTTCCAAAAAAATACTACCATGACAATAACGACGATTCGGATGAACAGGAATTTTTAAAAGTTCAAACACCAACATACAACTATTCTGAAAGGTAGCTTTATTTACCAAGAAGTAACAGTACGTGGCAATCACGAAATATGTTTTCATGCATCTATACGAGATATAGTTTTTGAGATACCTGTAGCGTGCATTCTTAACCGGGACCTTCGGTAATTCAAATTTAGATATTAAGCGAGCCTCTTATGGCCCTTACATTTAACATGTTTCCTTTCATTTTTAGCATTTTCAGGCGTCTCTTTATATCTCTAGATTTAACCTTAGATTTAATCGAAAAATACGAAGTATACGAAAAATTATTTTGTTCTTGTACATACCTATTTTTTTATTATACAATATGCCAGAAACAACTTTGACATATTAGAGGAATACTTTTGCGTAGAAAAATATGAAACACCATCTTTAAAATGACAATTTTTTTTTCTGGAAACACTATAAGGCTATAATTAGGTACCTGTTCCTTCTTTTAATGATAGTATATTTTTTTTTATTTAGCATACTATATAATCAATTCATTAATAGAAAGTTTCATATTTATTTAATGCTTGTTTTAAACTTAAAAAGATATAAAATAGGTACGAGTAGCATGCGCTTTCATATAAATTTTCGCACAAATTCGATTTACAGTAAAGTACGTAATACATTTTGGATACAAACGCTGAAATATGTCAAGATTTATTAAATTGCAATTTTTTTTTCCCGCTACCAAACGATTTATGGCCAAATTGAGTTTTCTACCTTGTTTTCTTATAAGCTATCTGCTAGTATTGTATTATTTAAATAGAAATAAAATTTTCTCTGATAGGTCGGTAAGGTGAAATCAACAGATAAGAGATAGTCTACGAAAAACAAAAGTGAAACCGTTTGGATCTATTCCAAGCCGTTTATAATTTATACCCAGTTAAAATTTTGAAAATGGTAATCCAAAAAACAACAATATACAGCATGGAATTTGTAGCAGAATTCATGAAAGTAGTGTATATTTCAAACGCTAGCGAATAACTGCAAATCAAAAATGTTATATTTGCAATTGTGTTTTATGTCAGTTGTAGGTGTTTGTCAAGTTTTATTTCAGAATATAAAGCATAGATATTTAAATTGCCTTGTTCAAACATAAAACATGATTATTCATTTGTTTTTACATTTTTCATCTAAATAAAATAAAATGAGATTTTCGCTAAGCTTATAAAGTATCTAGGAGTTTTTTAATTTTTAATTTACTCTAGATAAGTGGTACAAAAAAATAGTCAAAACTTCCCTTGCTAAAATGTATTCATACATAATATGTAGATAAAAACCATTTAAATAAAAATCTTATAAGAATCTTTCACAATTTCTTCTTTTGACGCTCACCTAGCTCTTTACTTACTTTAATTTCATCAATTATTATTGTTAACATAATTGAAAAAATTCCGATTTTTTAACTTAAGACATACGCCAACGCATGCGCAAAATTAACCCATCTCTTCCCTTCTGTCAAACATTTGTTTACCCTTTAATGTTATATTGCCATTGCATCTTTATCCAGAATGATACAGAATACGAATCAAACAAAGACAATTTAGGTATACAACACTGCAAACACTTTGGAACACCATTTTTTTGATTTTGTTGTATCTAAAAGAATACAAATGCTCTGGGACTTGATTCCGATTCCAGGTTCATTGACGCCCTTGCATTTAAATGGGATACTTATTTTTACGCCTTGCCACAGTCCCCTCTTGTTTCTTGGACTCTAAACAAAATTATTAATGATAAAATGACTGTCGTTCTTCTGGTACCCAATTCTCCTAAGAAGTACAATTATCCTACTGCACGCACCCAAAATCCATTTTCATGGAAACTATTTGTTGACCAGGTTGACCTTCCTTAACCGATAAAAGTATCTACTCTAGGTAATATAAGTAATACTGGCAACGTGGCGCATGAAATGGACGAATCGTCCGAGGGTTACCGCCGTGAATTAAAATATTGCGAGCGCATTGATGTCTCCAAGCCGTTTCACGTGCGCCCATAAGGATAGGTCTTCTTATCGTAGTAGAATATTCTTTGCTACAGCCAAGGAAAAAGCAAACATGCTCGCCAAAATGTTTTCATCGCACTCTACCTTAGACGCCCCCCAAGGCAAGGCTCTCCCCACCATATCGAACATCAACACTACCATGGCAGAAGTCAACTTTCATCACCGTAATATTCGTAAAATCCTTAAAGAACTAGATACGGAAAAGGTATCAGGACCGGACGGAATAATCGTGTTAAAGAACTGCGCCAACGAACTAACACCCGTCTTTTCCAGGCTTTTTTCTCTCTCTTACGGAAAAGGGATTAGCCATCTTCTTGGAAAGTCGCGCGAGTGCAACCTGTTCCAAAAAAAGGCAACAAAACCACGCCCTCAAACTATCGCCCAATTGCCTTTCTTCCAATAATCTCCAAAGTCATGGAACGTGTAGTCAATGAGCAACTACTGAAGTACCTTGAGACTAACAGACTAATTAGCGATAAGCGATAACCAATACGGTTTTCGCAAAGAGAGATCGATAGGAGATATATTGGCCTATGTCACTCATATATGGAGTAGAACGATTGAAAACTACGGAGAGTCATGAGCGATTGCGTTGGATATTTCGAAGGGATTTGACAGAGTTTGGCATGACGGACTGCTTAACAAACTGCCGATGCTGTCCTTCAGGCCGGCCTCTCTCTGCAGCTGGCTTGCCAATTTCCTTAAGAACCGATCTCTGCACGTTGATGGACACATCTCAGATACATTCACCATTAACGCGGGCGTGTCTCAGGGCGCAATACTGCCACCAACTCTGTTCCTTATCTATATTAATGACTTGCTGACCGAAACGAATAATCCTGTTTACAGTTTTGCAGATGACAGTACCCTTATCTCCCAATTTAGATCAGAAACATTTACCAGCGACTGAGACTTATCACCGCAGACAAGAGCAGATTACAGCAATTAATCAAGACCTGAAATTTCAAATTTGGGGCGACAGACATTTGGTCCAGTTCAATGCAGCAAAGACCCAAGCAGCCACGTTTACCAAGAGGGCCAATACGGCGGGCCCTGACATCCTCCTCGTCAATCGGAGTGCTGGGTTAGACACATTCACCATTAACGCGGGCGTGCCTCAGGGCGCAATACTGTCACCAACTCTGTTCCTCATCTATATTAATGACTTGCTGACCGAAACGAATAATCCTGTTTACGGTTTTGCAGATGAGCACCTTTGTCTCCCAATTTAGATCAGAAAAACCTTTACCAGCGACTGAGACTTATCACCGCAGACAGGAGCAGATTACAGCAATTAATCAAGACCTGAAAGTTCAAACTTGGGGTGACAGAAATTTGGTCCAGTTCAATGCAGCAAATACCCAAGCAGCCACGTTTACCAAGAGGGCCAATACGACGGGCCCTGACATCATTATGGCAGGATCGACCATTCCTTCATCCTCGTCAATTGGACTGCTGGGTGTCTCGGTCAACAGCAATATGTCCTGGCATGACGACGTTGCTAACATCGCAAAATCAGCCTCCCAGAAGCTTGGTGCGTTATTTCGCAACACAAAACTCTATACACCGCAGCAGTTGCTCTTGCTCTACAAAGCGCAAATAAGACCGTGCTTAGAATATTGCTCACACATCTGGGGTGCCGCACCAAAGCACACCCTAAAGCTGCTGGATTCCATTCAGAAGAGAGATGTGCGTCTAGTCGGCGACCCGGAGTTGACCAGGAATCTGGATAGTCTGAAACACCGCAGACACGTGGCCGATATGTCCCTCTTTTACAGATACTTTCACGGCAGATGTTCCCAGGATTTGGCCCGCCTCATCCCGCCCCTGGCAACGCCTGTCAGACAGTTACGACAGACGGCAAGAGCGCACCAGTTCTTCGTATAACTGAAAACATCTAGAACATCGCTTTACAAAGCTCCTTTGTCTGGCGCACTGCATCACTGCGGAACTCACTCCCAGAACATCTGTTTCCCCCTATTTACGACCTACAACTATTCAAGAACCGTGTCAATCAACATTTTCGCACACATACCGCTCGTCGAGCGCCATAGGATCCCCCCTTAGTGTGTGTGCCATTACCATAAAAAAAATGCAGAGTACAGGATTATTGAATATAAATATTGCCCCTTACCTCTGTTGTCTAGAAAGACAGGAAGTCGTAAGTTAAGAAAGAAAGAAGTAAACATGGCGTTGCGAAGATCTGTGCTAAAATCAGTGGCGTAGCCAAATTTTGGCGGCGAGACGGTTAGGTAAATCAAAAAGGCGCATTGGTATTCAATTATTTTTTTTTTCAATTCAAAATGCTTTATTGTACAAGAATTACATGATTCTGTTGACAAAGCTGATTAGGCTAATTAATCTATTTTCAATATACACTTTAAAAATTGTTAGTATTTTTGTCCCAACTTCAAATATAAAATATATTCAACAAGCCTACAGTTCATACTTAACCTTAAACATTAAAAAATACCAAAATTAACTTATAATACAACATCAACATAAAAAAACGATTGAGAATAAGTGACCCGTTACAAAATATCACCATAAAATTCTCCTAACTTATAATATACCCTGCCAAGCAATAATCTTTTAAGCGATATTCTAAAATGCTGCAGGGTATCGGAACATCTGAGCTGTATTGGAAGATGTCCCTGCCGCGTTATGCGCTGGCCAGGCGGTCGCTGATCGTGTTTCGGTGTTTATAAATAAGTGAGGTGGATTCCAGGATAAACAGAGAAGTAAGGGATAGAATATTCTGAGTCCTGAAGTGAGGCCTACATGATTCTCTCTGACTGACGTTTACGATCGAGCGAACGGCCTTTTTTGCAGAGTGAATAAAATATTAACACACTGCTGCGCACTAACACCCCATAATGGAATACAGTATCGAAGGTGAGACGCAAAATAGACCGACCTCCCCACTAGCAATCTTAACTGCAGCAACCAGAAGATAGCTTTTTACTCAATTCTAGAATATGATCTATAAAGCGAAGTTCACAATCAACCAACATCTCCAGGAATTTCGTGCTTGCCAGATCCAGTTGTAAACCTTGCATGTTGCATTTAAGACCAATTACGTTGGTTTTATTTATATTGAATGATAGCCGATTAGCACTGCACCAGTTTTTAATTACTAACAAATTCCTGGTAATGTGTGCCCTGAGCTGTTTTAAATTTTTATTATGCCATCAACGGAAGTATCGTCAGCGAAAAGGGTAAACACGCCGCGTATTCCCGTTTCCGTGTTGAGTACGATACCAAGTACATGTCGCAAACTCAATACGGATTTGTGGCCTATTTCGACACTACAGAACCGTGTCGATTTCGCGGCTACTAGGCACGGGTTTGTCGTAAGTGCGTATTCCCGTTTCCGTGTTGAGTACGATACCAAGTAGAGCATGTCTATACGTTCTAGCAAAACTTTTACAACGCCTCGGTGGTGTAGAAGGCAGAGTGTTTACCTGTAATACCTGCGGTTCGATTCCCGTCGGTCGCGACAGATGTTTTGTGTATTATTTTTTATTAATTTACCTTTTTTTCTTAATGTTGAGTTAGTTTGGGTTAGTTTTGGTTACCACTTGGTTAGTTCTTGTTGATTGAGCCCCCGTAGCGAGCGAAGCGAGCGGAGGGCCATGCAAAGCCATAATAATACCTAGCAATATGAAAGCCAAAGTGGAATCCGTGGCGCTAGCCGCAAGTCTACAGAACCGTGTCGTTCCAGCGTTTATTATTAATTTCGAGTTTCGTAACTGGAAATTAATTAATGATGTAGCGTATGTTACACGGGTTTGTATAGTCAAACGCGCATATACTTTTTCAAATCTGTGCCTAGTAGACGCGAAATCGACACGGTTCTATAGTGTCGAAATAGGTTACAAATCCGTGTTGAGTTTGCGGCCTACTTGGTATCGTACTCAAGACGGAAACGGGAATTTTTTTAAACACGCCTGCAACTTTAATATTTACAATGTCGTTCATGTACAGTAGTGAAATTTATTGAATAATCTTGAAGCCTCACCTACTCAAATGAGTGCGACTTCTACGAAACACAGGAATGGTGGTTTTGCATATTCGAAGGATTGAAATTCTGATGATCTATTCATGCTTTATTGTTGCATATAATATAAATATCCGTGCTCAATACTGACATGCGGTAGTTCTTTAAATCTGCCATTATATACTACTGTTTCTTGTGTGTTTATCTTTGATCTTTCTACTTTTTCCTCTTCAGGTGGGTTTGCTATATTTTTTTCAATTTTCTCTCTTTCGGTTTCGTATAATATCTTAAGCATTTTTTTATCATCTTTTTTTAATTTTATATCATTGGCTAAACTTTGAGTTAAATAACGAGTCTATTAGCAGAGACAAATCACGTTCGTTGCTTGTCTGTTATTAGGTTCAAACTTCTGCCCTCATTCTCTGTGATTAGTTATCTGATTACTGATTAGTTTAAGTATTTTCCCGTACATTTCTTTAGGGCAGATAGCTTTTCCCTCTTTCTGTGTTTTTCTTGCATGAACAACTGGGTGGTATATGTGAGGTCTGTCATCATCGAATAGTGTTTTACCATACTGCATACCGTGGTGCTGCCATCTAATAAGCTTGGCTTGTGCATCTAGAATTATTTCGTTTCTATTGTGCCTTAAGATAATTGTTGGTTGAGCCTTCTATATCAACCTGCAACTTTCTTATTTTTTTTGTATGCATCTCTAGCCATTTTGTCGATATCCACTTTCTTTTTGCGTCTCCGCATTTTTTCCTAATGGTTCTATTAATGCGCTTGTACATTTCCATTTTCTGTCATGAGGTCCAAGACTTCTTATATTATTCATTACTGCTTTTTGTCGCTTATACTGTGAATCCGATGTCTTGTTCTTGCAGTTTCGTTTTTTTTTTCTTTACTTCTTTCCAAATTGTCTCAATGTCCTCTCCATGTGCATATTTCTCTGTTGTTTTCCATTCTTGTTCCATTTTAGAACATATCTCTTTCTTTTTGTTATGATTTTTCAGTTGGGCCATGTCTATTTTTTTGAGATTTTCCTGTCTCAAAAATGATTGTGGCCGTTATTAATATCTGTTCAGATTTTATATACGCCTTGAATTTCAGGTTCAACAAAATGAAATCAATTTGATTTCTGACAATCTTGTGCTCTCTGTCTGCAGGTGACCTTCAGGTATATAGTGTTGCTTGACAAAGGTGTTGGCGATTAGGAGACTATTTTCTAAGCACCAATCTGTCTCACCTATCAATTATTGTGCCAAGACCATATTATGCTCCTATATTATCTCCATCAGCACCACAGCCAATTTTGGCGTTAACTAATCCAAACTATCGTTACCTCCTTCTTTTGTGAACCGCATTATTTGCTCTATTTTGTTGTAAAAATCTTTGAATCCGTGATCTGATTTGTCACCTGTCGGGACATAAATTAGAATTATCTTTAAGTTCCTATGGGCTGTTTGTAATTTAAATAACGCCACTTCATTTCCTCCTTCATCTTGAGGAGGCGCCCGATGAGGGATCTTGCAACCCCACACAGTTATTATCTTAGTCATTCTTTTTAACTGATATTTCCGATGTATGTGTATCCAATCATATCTATTCCTTCGTTTTTGTTGCAATTTTTTACCTCAGTGAGTTGTGATATTTCTTTCCTTAACTTGTTATTTTATTTCTGATTCTCCTTTTCGATGGCCGTTCTTTTTCTATCTTTTTTTGGTTTCTTTTTAGGACAAGTTTTTCTAAGGTATATTATTTTGTTATCGGTGTATATTATTGTTTAAAATTGCTAACGTCATATATCTTTGGTGAAACACTCAGTAAATATTTCTTTGATTGCGTTATTTCTGCGGATAACATTTATGTAAGATCGCGGATATCATTATTTGGAACTTGGACCAGACGGAGGAATATGCAATAACAATTAAATTAAAGTATTTTAAGTAATATGATACTACATTTTATTAATGCTTATATCAGTGTAAGTTTAATTATGGGAAGATTTGCAATGAATAATCTGATCTATTAATCGCAGTACAGGACGTAACCTAAAGAAGTGGCTAGCACGTCGAATTTACATAAAAATAACATATTAGCATAGTTTCGACTTCAGGCTATAATACCATTAAATCAGGCCAATGTGATTTAGTAGCGTTTACCGAATTAGTGATTAAATACATTTATCAACATATCATTCGTCGTTATTAGCTTTACATAATACAGAAATGTGTACTCTTTTTTAGTGACTTCATAACATATCCGCACGAGTTTCACGTGCCCAAAATAATACCAAAATTTCGTTCAGACATAAAATTTACTTCAATGGAAAAAAACTTGCCACAAACGACTACCTTAACAGATGGATTTTCTTTGGCAGCGAAAACACTAATCATGTTTAAACAAAGGTGGTTTAGGATAGTTTATTTCATTTTTTGGACTGTACTTTTTACGGTAGGGTATGGATATTCAGTTTATGGTAAAACGTCTGGAAAAGGTAATATCAGTTAATGATAGCGCTAGTACTAGTGCTTAAACCTAAATTTTAATTCATTCATTTAAAGTCCGCATCATTTGTAATGCACTCTTCTGTTAAACCCAAGGTTGAAAACAATTCATGATAGGCGTTGGAAGTATGAAGCAAAGAATTGGTAGTTGGCAATAACAACATACCGTTTATTTCTTTCAATAATTAAGGGTAAATTTCTAGTAAAGGTACATTTAACGTAAAGTATTTCTAATGTGTCGCGGCTATTGTAAGAAACATCGAGACCATTTTACGCATAATCGATGAGACAAATTAAAGAAAATAAATAATCCAGTGCCGAATCCAGAAGTTTTTAAGAACTTGTTTTGCCAATTGCATCGAAGCTCTTGTATATCAATAGCCTCTACTGGTCCTGTGGCTTGGTACAAAAAGTATGACTAATCTAAACTAAACTTAACCGTACAAAATTACACGGAAAACGTACATATGCGATAAGCTGGTTGAAATGAAAACAAAATATGTCCAATTAATAAATTTGAATGCTTTTAAAGACTTATTTCTAAGGTTGAAAATAAAATGTCTAAAAATTATAGTAAAGATGTCAGTATGCCAGCATAAACATGAGCTTTAGGGAAGTAACATATAATTACGTTACGTGGCCTCATTAGAGAAATATATTCTATTAGTGTTCTTCAACAAAACCGTTAAGAATATGAATGCATATCTTTTGATTGAATTAATAGGTATCATCATATTAATATTCAGAATGATCACTAGAATAATTAGGCTCTTATTGAAGAAAGAGATACCGAAATAGCACTTTCTCCAGTTATGAAAATCGTTTTTGAAATTAAACGACAAATTTATTTAAAATACTGTGCTGTCTTACAAACTAGAGTAATATAGAATATACACATTTAAAATAATATTGGTCCAATGTTACAGCAAGGCCCTTTAAAGTACCAAACCTCAATAAGCGTGCAAATTGAGATCTCACTAAAATTGGTTTTTAATCTAAACTAAAATGAAGGAAATTTATCGATATGACCAAAGTTAAGACTATTGTTATGGATCAGCATATCAACAAAAGGTACTGATACCGAAATTTGTTCGATGAGTGCCAAAGAGCCATATCTCCTTGTGAGACTAGCGGGTACCGTAGAATTGAAGCAACTCACGAAAGTAGAACGTGGAGCAAGTGGTGAAAACCTTATATAAGAATAACAACAGTCTTTTCCTTTTTTTCGCAAAACATGAGCCTTACCCTAATAGGTCTGTTTTAGCGACGATATCTAATGTACTTAGATATTTATTATATAGGGGAAATGTGGATATGATGGCACCCTTGATATGATGGCATCCTTCCGTTATTGGCGCTATTTATTTGAATATATTTAGTTTAACACTTGCCCGTTATTAAACACGCCACCACAGAACGGCTGTGAAGGTGAAGTGGCGGTCTCGGTAGTGTGGTTATTCTTTGTATCATGGTATGAGTGTGAGTGTGTATAGTGCGCCAAGCGAGTGAACCTTAACGACGACTGAGGGGCAGAGAACTAGCACGTAAAAAAATCTTGCCTTCTCATAGGCGCACGAGGTTATTCTTACCATATTATTATTGATAATATTGATTAGTTTAAGACGTCAAAATTAATTACAGTTTTTTTTTATATTACAGTCTTATAGTACAAAATATGTCATATAATCTCATTTTTATAATAAGGCTAGTGTTCTATGATATTTGTTGTATGTATTACATAAATATGTTGTAGTAATAAGTAGAGTTCGTTTCCCGAAGGTTTTGTATCTACATCATCGATGACGTCGCTTAACTTGGAAAAAAGGGTTTATCGTAGCTAAATCCGAATATAAAATCTTTAGCGTTCAGTTTTTGTATTTAAAGTTAGACTATATTGAAGCAAGTATGTTCCAAAACGCTCTTTATAGCACGTTCAGAATTGTTTTGAAATAAAAATTTTAATTTAGAATAGAGTTCAGAGAGGTATCCGAAAATATAGAAATTAGTTAACCGCATATAATAATCACCACAGGCAAGAAAAATATAAGAATGGTTAAAAATCTTCAAAGATATCATCAAATTAAGGGTCTGGCGACATATAGGTTGTGTCGATTTTGCAATTTTTTTTTGCTAGAAAAAGGGGTGTCCTATAGAGTAGTTTAACCAAAAAAAATCGGAGGATCCGCCACATTTGAGCCGAAAAAATATCCGCGTTTTGAGCCTAAATTGCCCTAGAAGGGCAAACTTCCACTACGACTTTCCCAGGTGTAACGTGAAAATATTGAAATTTTAAGGTGAAAATAATGCAATTTTAGTAACCGACCTGGCAAAGTGTTTCCAAAAGTTGCATGGGGAATAACAGTGTTTGTTTACTATTTCACTTCACGCATGACCCTCCGCTCGCTTCGGTCGCTCCTGGGGCGCAACCAAACAAAACTAAACCAAACTAACTCAAGGCATGCCGGAAATCAAAAAATAAAATAAAATTTGTCAGTCGAAAATGCAAATATTTTTTAGTTTGTTTTTCTTCATTTGGGCATGTCTTGGGTTAGTTTGGGTAAGGTTTGTTTGGTTGCGCCCCCGGAGCGAGCGGAGGGCCATGTATGAAGTGAGATATTTGACGAATATATACATACAAAGGAATAGTGTAATTGAATGAGTGTCTCTTTTATTCCGATTAATGAATGCAAATGCACATTGAAAAATCAGCCAAGCAGACACATTTACCAAGAGGGCCTATACGGCGGGCCATGGCTATCATTATGACAGGATCGACCATCCCTTCATCTTCATACAATCGGACTACTGGGTGTCTTGGTCAACAGCGATATGTCCTGGCATGACCACGTTGCTAACATCGCAAAATCAGCCTCCCAGAAGCTTGGTACGCTATTTCGCAACAAAAACTGTATACACCGTAGCAGTTGATCTTGCTCTACAAAGCGCAAATAAGACCGTGCTTGGAATATTGTTCACACATCTGGGGTGCCATGCCGCACCAGAGCACACCCCAAAGCTACTGGATTCCGTTCAGAAGAGAGTTGTGCGTCTTGTCGGCGGAGTTGACCCGGAATCTGGATAGGCTGAAACACCGCAAACATGTGGCCGAGAAGTCCCTGTTTTACAGGTACTTTTACGGCAGATGTTCCCAGGATTTGGCCCGCTTTATCCCACCCCTGCCAGACAGTCACGATAGACGGCAAGAGCGCACCGGTTCGTCGTACAACTGGAAACACCTAGAACATCGCTTTACAAGAACTTTGTCTGGCGCACTGAATCACTGTGGAACTCACTCCCAGGACGCATATTCGGATGTAACAGGCAAGATGTCCATTCGGCTATGCCGAACATTTCTTCATATGTGACGTGCGCGATAGCATTTAGTCGGATGTCGTGACTGTTACATAGAATCAACAAATAAGTCTTCAATTATTTAAACACTTCATGCATGGACCTCCGCTCGCTTCGCTCGCTACGGGGGCTCAACAAACAGAAACTAACCAAGTGCTAACCAACTAATTTACCCAAATTTTTTATTTTATTTTTTTATTTTGGGTTAGTTTTGGTTAGTTTGTGCTTGTTGAGCTCCCGTAGCGAGCGAAGCGAGCGGAAGTCCATGCATGAAGTGTTTAAATAATTGAAGACTTATTTGTTGATTTTATGTAACTGTCACGACATCCGACTAAATGCTACCGTGCACGTCACATATGAAGAAACGTTCGGCATTGCCGAATGGACATCTTGCCTGTTACATCCGAATATGCTCCCAGCACATCTGCTTCCCCGTAATTAACTATTCAAGAACCGTGTCAATCAACATCTTCGCACACACACCGCTCGTCGAGCACCATAGGATCTCCCTTTAGTGTGTGTGTTACTGCCATAAAACAAAGTCATTCACCTAAATAAAAAAAGAGTAGAGACACTTATAGCACAGCTTATTCACTACCAGCTAGTCATATCTATCGAAATCGGAAAGTTGGAGTGTCGGGCAGTGCGCCTACCTGGGAGTGCCCTGACCCGTTCAGTTCCAGAGTTGAATTTAAAATGAATTTTCGCTTCAAAATCCGCGACAAATTCGTCCGAAGCCTCGGCTATCGCCCTAAAAAGTCTGGATATTTCGGATTTTTATACAATTTTGCCCTAAAAAAAGCGGTTTTAACCGCTTTTAAATGGATTTTAGACGGTAAAAAGCATATTTTAAATTAAACGAACTGTCAAAAGTGTTATTCAGATGCCCAGACGTTTAAAACAATATTGAGTCATGATCCTCTTCTAAAATTTGCAAAATTTGGTTATTGACTTTCCCAAATCAAAGGATGCCGCCGCAAGATGACTAGCTGGTAGTGAATAAGCTGTGCATATAGCGCACCATTTTTCTAATGAATTTTGCTAACGAAACTACAGTAATCGTCTGGCAACAGTGTGCCTTCTTAAAAATCTCTGTTTGGGCTATTGTGACATTTGACAGTAAAAAGGAGGATGGATATTTACAAGTAAAATTAAATTTTGTTTAATGGGGCTATGAGTCGCTTTAAATTAGGACCGGAACAAAACGGAGGCCTCTCGTTCGACGCAAATGTCTCCTAGTTAATATTTTCACCCGAAAATTGATTTTCAAATGTGTTTTGTCTATATTTTTAGTGCTTTTGTGAAGTGGTGCTGAAGATTTGTGTCAAAACTGGAACTTTGAGGGCATTTTTTCGGCTCAAATGTAGCGGATCCTCCGATTTTTTTTGGCTTAAACTACTCTATAGGACACCCCCTTTCTAGTGAAAAAAGAGAATTTGCAAACTGGACAAAACCTATATATCACCAGACCCTACAAACCAAATAATATAAATAACCACACTGTTCGGCAATTTCCACGCCAATGGCTAAAGCAAGTCGCTGCTGAAATTTTAAGATATGTAAAAAAAGTTAGGTGTTTGGCTAGGGTCAAAGTGTATTTAATATATCCTGCCACCAATCAGGAAACTGCCTCTCCGCTAAAAATCAAGTAAACGTCGCACTGTTGCCCGTTGTCGCGTATTTTAAATAGCTTGAAGGCGAATAAAATATACAGAGTATACTTATTCCGGATTTGCCTGTGTAAATAAAATAGTAAATAATAGAAGACAGTAGTATTAAGGAAAATAACAAAATTAAGTATTCAAGTAGGAATTTTAAATATGTAAATTCACTATAGGAAACTAGACAGAAAATAAATTAGGATTATTGGGAAAGAAATGTGGCAACATCTAAATATGCGAGAACATTTTTTGTCCGCATTCTTTTCATACAGGTTCTTTCATTTGGCAAACAGTAGTGTGCCTTCAGCCAGCGAGAAACCTGTTTGTTGATATTTGTAAGTATCAAACTTTTTCCCGAGCTTTTTCCGCTGTTTCGTTTTTTTTTCGAATATTTAGTAGCATGCATAGATATTTGCAAAATGTTTTAAGCCTGTATAAGTGTATGATAATAAGTTATATTTGTATAGCGAAGAAAACTATACCTTGAGACGGAAATAATAGTCAGTGACGTCAGTCACTAGTTCGAAAACAGACCAACGTGAGCGGCTTAAAGTAATATTTAACAATAAATCTGGTATGAAATGCTCGCAAAATGCCGCTTATTCTAAATGCGGACACAGCGTTCCGGCACAAAACGTGCACCGCTGCCAAATGCATTACGCGGAGCATTTGAAGCAGCTGTATTTTAACAGAGGTTCGCGATCGACGGTCGTAAATGTACTGATATTTTACGACCGTCGGGCGGAGGTCGCAACGTTGCAACAGTAAACGAGCATGAACCCTGTGAGAGATCTGTTGCATAGTCGCGCTTGCGGGTTTAGGTTATCGTTTTGTTTTAACATTGAAAATGTTTCTGTTTTCCTAAATAGGGCCTCAAATCGTGAAAACGTGCATACATTTGCCACACATAACGTCGTACGCGTGAGAGATCGTGTTAGCTTGTTTATTTAAACTTAAATTGATTGTAACGTATCGGAATCAGTTCTAATGACTAAAATAAATTGGAACTAACTGAAACTAACCGAAAGTGTATTGAACGACTATCCAAAACTAACCAAAAGCACCAAAACGGGCTAAAACGTATCGAAATAGATTTAAAATATTGAAGTAAGTTAAAACTAACCCAAATTAACCGAATTTTGGTGACTAACCAAAAGTAACCAAAAACATTAAAATTGATTATAACGTATCGGAACCGGTTGAAATTACTAAAATAAATTGGAACTAACTGAAAGTAACCGAAAGATGATTGAATGACTATCAAAAAATAACTAAAAGCACCAAAACGGGCTAAAACATATCGAAATAGATTAAAAAGATTGAAGTAAGTTAAAACTTACCCAAATTAACCGAATTTAGGTGACTAACCAAAACTAACCAAAAGTAACTAAGAGCACCAGAACGGGTAAAACATATCGAAATAGATTAAAAATATTGAAGTAAGTTAAAATTAACCCAACTTAACTGAATTTTGGCGACTAACTAAAACTAACCAAAACATTAAAATTGCTTATAACGTACCGGAACCGGTTCAAATGACTAAGATATATTAAAACTAACTGAACTTTACTGAGACTTGACTGAACGACTAACCAATAGTAGGTAACTAAAAGCTTCAAAACGGGCTAAAACGCATCGAAATAGATTTAACATAATGAAGTAAGTTAAAACTAACTTAAATTAACCGAATTTTGGTGACTAACCAAAAACCCTAAAATTGGTTATAGTGTAACGGAACTGGTACAAATGATTAAAATAAATTAAAATTAACTGAAATTAACCGATAATTGATTGAACGACTAACCAAAATGAACCAAAAGTAACCAAATGCATCAAAAGGGGCTAAAACAAGTTGAAATTTACAATTAACCGAATTTTGGCGACTAACTAAAGTTAACCAAAAACATAAAAATTGGATATGACGTATCGGATCCGGTTCAAATGACTAAAATAAATTAAAACTAACTAAACTTAACCAAAAGATGTTGAACCAAAACTAATCAAGAGTAACCAAAATGGGCTAAAACGTATCGGAACAGATTAAGAATAAAATAAGTAACTAACCCAAATTAACCGAATTTTTGCGACGACCGATTAACCAAAAACGTTTAAATTGTTTTAACGTATCGGAACCGGTTCAAATTGCTCAAATAAATTGGAACTTACTGAATGTAACCGAAAATTGATTGAATAACCAACCAAAGCTAACCAAAAGTAACTAAAAGCACCAAAACGGGCTAAAACCTATCGAAAAAATTAAAAATATTGAAGTAAGTTGAAGCTAATTCAAATTAACCTTATTTTGGTGACTAACCAAAAACACTAAAATTGGTTATAACGTTTTGGAACCGGTTCAAATAACTAAAATAATTTAAAACTAACTAAAGCTAACCGAAAGCTGATTGAATGACTAACCAAAACTAATCACAAGTAACCAAAAGCACCAAAACTGGCTAAACCGTATCGGAATAGATTGCAAAAATTAAAGTAAGTTAAAACTAATCAAAACGAACCGAATTTTTGCAGCTAACCAAAACTAACCAAAAAGATTAAATTTGATTATAACGTATCAGTTCAAATGACTAAAAAAAATTGAGCGAGTCTGGTAGTAGTCGAGACACTGATGTGTAAACATATCCTATAACGACATCGGTTGTAAAAAAACGACAGCAACACGTTGTGTTCCCGAGCGGTCACCCATCCAAGTACTAACCCCGCCCGACGTTGCTTAACTTCGTGATCGGACGAGAACTGGCATTTTTAACATGCTATGGCCATTGCTTGTACGTTTTAGCTTGGTCATAGAATAAAAATTAGGTTTAATAACCAAGTTTAAAATAATAAAAAATCAACGCGAACGAAGCCTCGGGTAAAAGCTAAAAGTGTCCTATGTTCTATACTATACCCTTGAAAATATCTGTACAAAATTTCATGATGATTGGAACAGTTTATGCGTGAAAGCTTAAGAAACAAACAAACAAGCACATTCGCATCTGTAATATTAGTTAGGATTATTTTATAATACTTACTGGCAGCTTCGGAGTGGATTAATTCACTGCACAAATTCGACACGATAATCTAATGCCATCAGGAATAACATCAATATATGGACACAGCTTATTTACCTAGTAATCGTGGGCCGACATTCTTAGATTTGGGAAAGTCAATAACCAAATTTTGCAAATTTTAGAAGAGGGCTATGACTCAATATTGTTTTAAACGTCTGGGCATCTGAATAATACTTTTGACAGTTCGTTTAATTTAAAATAATAATATGCTCTTTTATCATCTAAAATCCGTTTAAAAACGATTTTAAATGACAAAATTGTATAAAAACCCGAAAATTCGAACTTTTTTAGGACGATAGCCGTGGCTTCTGACGAATTTGTCGTGGATTTTGAAGCGAAAATTCATTTTAAATTCAACCGTCCATTAAAAATAAGCTGTGCTATGGATCCAAATACACTGCGAATATAATAATTTATAAATAATACTTTTGACTGTTCGTTTAATTTAAAATATGCTTTTTTATCATTAAAATCCATTTAAAATTATTTTAAATGGCAAAATTGTATATAATACCGCCCTAGCGGCTAGAATCGGTTTACACATTTTCGTCCCATTTGCCGAGATTTACCCTCATACTGCCGCGTAAGATGTTTACACATCAATAAGTTGGAACTAACGGAAAGTTGTTTGAACGACGACAAGTTTATATGTTGTCTCTATCGCCCTCCGAGCGATAGAGCCTACCAAAGCTTTTTCTCAACACTAGCTACCACCTTTGACTCAATACAGGTCGATCACCCCAGTTCAGAAATAATCGTTCTGGGAGACTTCAATGCCCACAACACCAACTGGCTCAAACATCACAACAGGACCGACAACGAAGGTAGAGAAGCTGAAGCATTTGCCATCAGCTGCGGGCTTACTCAACTTGTAGACGAACCAACTCGAATCTCAGAGAGGGGCGAATTCGCCGCCCTCCTGGATCTTTTTCTGACCACCAATCCTGACCAGTACAAGGTTACAGTTGGTCCGCCATTAGGTACCTCCGACCACAAACTTATTACAACGGTTTGTGAATTGCCACCCATACAGAAGGATCCACCATTGCCTCGCAAAATCTGGCATTACAATTCTGCAAACTGGGACGATCTAAGGCAGTTCTACCTAGATTTTCCTTGGCTCGACGTCTGCTTTGCCACTGACGACCCGTCAGACTGCTGCGAAGAGATCATGCAAGTAATCTCCTCAGGAATGGAAGCATACATCCCAAATTCCATCAAGTTACCATCAAAAGGAAAGCCCTGGTTCGACAAAAGATGCGAAAGAGCTGTAGGAAGGAAACAGCAAGCCTATAAGTACTGGCAGCAAAATCAGACCGCTGAAAATCGCAATTATTTTATCGAAGCGAGAAACGAGTGCAAGCGTGTGATCGACGAAACTAAGGACAAACACAATCAAAGGATCAGGAATAAACTTTTGCAATGCCCCAGTGGCTCCAGGAATTTCTGGTCGGTAGCAAAGGCAGTAAGTAACAACTTTACAAAAACGTCTCTCCCACCTTTGACGGACGAACGTGGCATCACGGCGACTACAGCCAAGGAAAAAGCAAACATGCTCGCCAAAATGTTTTCATCGCACTCTACCTTAGACGTGCCCCAAAGCAAGACTCTCCCCACTATACCGAACATCAACACCACCATGGCAGAAGTCAAGTTTTCTCATCGTGATATTCGCAAAATCCTTAAAGAACTAGATACGCAAAAGGCATCAGGACCGGACGGAATACCTGCCATCGTGCTAAAGAACTGCGCCAACGAACTAACACCTGTTTTTTCCAGGCTTTTTTCTCTTTCTTACAGAAAAGGGATTTACCCATCCTCTTGGAAAGTCGCTCGAGTGCAACCTGTTCCAAAAAAAGGCAAGAAAACCACGCCCTCAAACTATCGCCCGATTGCCTTGCTTCCAATAATCTCCAAAGTCATGGAACGTGTAGTCAACCAGCAACTACTCAAGTACCTCGAGAGCAACAGAATAATCAGCGATAATCAATACGGCTTTCGCAAAGAGAGATCGACAGGAGATATATTGGCCTATGTCACTCATATATGGAGTAGGGCAATTGAAAACTACGGAGAGTCTCGAGCGATTGCGTTGGATATTTCAAAGGCATTCGACAGAGTTTGGCATGACGGACTGCTCAACAAACTGCCGTCCTTGGGACTGCCCGCCTCTCTCTGCAGCTGGCTGGCCAGTTTCCTTAAGAACCGATCCCTACACGTTGCGGTCGATGGACACATCTCGGACACATTCACCATCAACGCGGGCGTGCCTCAGGGCGCAATACTTTCACCAACCCTGTTCCTCATCTATATTAATGACCTGCTGATCGAAACGAATAATCCTGTTTACAGTTTTGCAGATGACAGTACCCTTGTCTCCCACTTTAGATCAGAAAAACCCTTACCAGCGACTGAGACTCATCACCGCAGACAGGAGCAGATTACAGCAATTAATCAAGACCTGGAGAAAGTTCAAACCTGGGGTGACCGAAATTTGGTCCAGTTCAATGCAGCAAAGACCCAAGCAGCAACGTTTACTAAGAGGGCCACTACAGCGGGCCCTGACATCATTATGGCAGGATCGACCATTCCTTCATCCTCGTCAATTGGGCTGCTGGGTGTCTCAGTCAACAGCAATATGTCACGGCATGACCATGTTGCTAACATCGCAAAATCAGCCTCCCAGAAGCTTGGTGCGCTATTTCGCAACAAAAAACTCTATACACCGCAGCAGTTGCTCTTGCTGTACAAAGCGCAAATAAGACCGTGCTTAGAATATTGCTCACATATCTGGGGTGTCGCACCAAAGCATACCCTAAAGCTGCTGGATTCCATTCAGAAGAGGGCTGTGCGTCTCGTCGGCGATCCGGAGTTGACCCGGAATCTGGATAGTCTGGAACATCGCAGACATGTGGCCGAGATGTCTCTGTTTTACAGATACTTTCACGGTAGATGTTCCCAGGATTTGGCCCGCATAATCCCGCCCCTAGCAACTTCTGTCAGACAGTCCCGACAGACGGCAGGAGCGCACCAGTTCGTCGTACAACTAGAAACACCTAGAACATCGCTTTACCAGAACTCCTTTGTCTGGCGCACTGCATCACTGTGGAACTCACTCCCAGGACATCTGTTTCCCACTAATTACAACTTACAAATATTCAAGAACCGTGTCAGTCAACATCTTCGCACACACACCGCTCGTCGAGCGCCATAGGATCTCCCTTTAGTGTGTGTGCCACCGCCATAAAGAAAAAAACGACTAACCAAAAGTGAGTAGAAATAGTCAAAACGGGCTAAACAGAGTCAGAACAGGTTAAAAATATTACAGTAACGTTACGGCTAATTATTCGGTTTTCATATCTGCACATTTTTGATGTGTACACATCTTACGCGGCGGTATGAGGGTAAATCTCGACAAATGGGACGGAAATCCGTAAACCGATTGTGACATTATAAGCCGTCGCATTGAGGAGCAAGCTAATCCTGGACGTCCGTGAAGGATTTTTATACAATTTTGCCATTTAAAATCGATTTTAAACGGATCTTAGACGATAAAAAAGCATATTTTAAATTAAACGAACCGTCAAAAGTATTAATCAGATGTCCAGACTTTTAAAACAATATTCAGTCATGGCCCTCTTCTATAACTTGCAAAGTTTGGTTTTTTAATGGACGGTTGAATTTAAAATGAATTTTCGTTTCAAAATCCACGACAAATTCGTCCGAAGCCACGGCTATCGTCCTAAAGAGATCGGATTTTTATACAATTGTGTCATTTAAAATCGTTTTTAAACGGATTTTAGATGATAAAAAAGCATATTATTATTTTAAATTAAATGATCTGTCAAAAGTATTATTCAGATGTCCAGACGTTTAAAACAATATTGAGTCATAGCCCTCTTCTAAAATTTGCAAAATTTGATTATTGACTTTAACAAATCAAAGGATGTCGGCCCAAGATGAGTAGCTGGTAAAAGAATAAGCTTTGTAGATTTTCGTGTCGAATGTATGCAGTGAATTAATCCACAGTAGAGTGCTATAGACGGCCTCAATTCTCCCCCCTCCAATTTTTTGCCCATTACCCCCTTGTGACTTTGAGATAGACCCCGCCCAATTGGTCTTAAGTGTATTCGACCTTGAATGACATTGACCTAATTTCGCCTTGAATGTCCTTGACATTTGATCTTGAATATCCTTGAGTTTTGTTGAAGGTCGCGCATATGACCTTGCGATTGCTCCAAGCGTGTATGACCTTGAACGTCCTTGCACTGTTTTGTGGTGTCTTTTACCTTGAATGACATGGAGATAATTTAATCTTGAATGCCCTTGAATTTTTGATTTGTAAACATCTTACGCGGCGGTATGAGGGTAAATCTCGGCAAATGGGACGGAAATGTGTAAACCGATTCTAGTCGCTAGGACAGTACTATATACCATTTTGCCATTTAAAATCGTTTTAAATAGATTTTAGACGATAAAAAAAGCATATTTAAAATGTAACGAACCGTCAAAAGTATTATTTTTATTATATTATATTCGCAGTGTATTTGGATCCATATCACAGCTTATTTTTAATGGACGGTTGAATTTAAATTGATTTTCGCTTCAAACTCCACGACAATTTCGTCCGAAGCCACGGCTATCGTCCTAAAAAGTCCGAATTTTCGGATTTTTATACAATTTTGTCATTTAAAATCGTTTTTAAACGGATTTTAGACGATAAAAAAGCATACTATTATTTTAAATTAAACGAACTGTCAAAAGTATTATTCAGGTGTCCAGACGTTTAAAACAGTAACATTTAGTTGGTTATTGACTGTCCCAAAACAAAGGATGTCGGCTCAAGATTATAAGGTAAATATGCTATGTCCATATGTTGATATTATTCCTGGTGACATTAGATTTTGGTGTCGAATTTGTGCAGTGAATTAATCCGCTCCGAAGCTGCCAGTGCGTATTATTAAAGAATCCTAACTAATATTATAAATGCGAATATTTTGGTTTTATTCTATGAACAAGCTAAAATGTACAGGTAACGACCATAGCACGTTGAAAATGCCAGTTCTAGTCCGATCACTGAAGTTAAGCAACGTCGGGCGTGATTAGTACTTGGATGGGTTACCGCGTGGGAACATAACTTGCTGTTGTCATTTTTTTTGCAACCGATGTCTTTATAGGATATGTTAATTTTTCTTTATTTATTTTTGTTTTAATTATGATAATGTTTAATATTATTGCTAAAAATGCATTTCTTTAATTATATACCGATATTATAAACACTCGTGTGTTTGTATTTTTGCTTTTTGAAACTCTGCTTTTTGAAACTATGAATTTCAACGCAAATCACATTTTTGCGTTTTTATTCATCATTTTCAATGTCTCCCCGGTTGCATCTTTGCGAAGGACTGTGAATTTTTGTATTCTTTGTTCAAAATATTAATTTGTAAAATGGAACAGGGCGAAGCTTCGACAAGTCTTGCCCCCCCCCCCCCTGCAAAAGCAGTGAAAAGACATTTAACTGTGGGCGAACATGCATTGGTAAAAACCGTGTATGCGTGTTTGTTAAACGAAGTTATTGATAACGTTGCAGCTGATAATTGGCAGAAGTGTATCGAACATGTCATAAAACTAAAAATGTGGGATTTGGATACTACGGTCAAAGTTATAGTTGAACCTCTTATTATCAATGTTGGTTCCGAAAGTAGTGATAGTAATGATTCTGAATCAAATTCTGATCAAACCTCCGATAACGAGTAGTAAACTTAAAATTTTATTGATTTTTGATGTAAACTTTCGATGCAACTTTCAATATGGTATTTTATGATAAGAAAAACCCCTTATCATCCATGACTCTTTTTTTCCTAGCCTTAATGAATACATAGTACTATTTGTTTGTAGTACAATTTTTGTTGCTTATTACTATACGTAGGAATAATTTTGCACGTTTTTTTGCATATTTTAGACTAAAATCATGCATATTTATGTGCATAAACTTTATTTTTTTAAGTGGATATTTGCTTAAGTCTACTTATTACTATTTCATTATATAGTTATTATAACATAATAATTTACAAAGCAATTGTATCCGCCACTGGAATTTCCTTCTCTCTTCCCTTACCCCTCGTGGGGTGCCTTAAAACTAAAAATGAGTCACTGACTATTATTTCCGACTTGAACTTATAATTAGTTATTTGTCAAATCTAGCCTTGTTTGATATCATGTTATTTTGATATAATGGCACCCTAGAATCGTTTATTGATGGCATAGGGTGCCATCATATCAAACAATTTGAAAAATTGGTTTAAAAAATTTTTTTTCAGGGTTGTAAAAATGCCTAAATTTCAAAGTAAAGTTTCTCGACATGCGTGGGATGAAGAAAATGGGTGAGGCAATAGAAAATGTTAGGCAAAAAAAGATGGGATGGAAAAAGGCATCTAAAACGTTTAATGTCCCAGAGTCTACAATACGTCGTAGAGTTGCAAAAAACATAGACCATCAGAAAGGTGACGTTGGAGGTTGTCGACCAACTGTTTCCAAAGAGATGAAACCGAAATTGTGACCCATATCACAAACATGGAGACTCGGTTTTTGGGACTTAGAACAACAGACGTAAGATCACTGGCGTATCAGATTGCGGCACAAAATAATATTAAGCACAAATTCAGTAATCTCAATGGAGAAGCCGGATGGACGTGGCTTCATTCCTTTATTAAACGCAATCCAACCATAAGCCTACGAACACCAGCAAATACGTCTGCAGCTCGAGCGATAGCCTTTAATAAGAGCAATATTGCAGCCTACTTCAAAAGCCTAGAAGAAGCTTTAACTTTCTATAAATTTGCTGGTGAGAATATATATAATATGGACGGCTTTACAGTCCAGACTAAGCCTGCAAAAATATATGCTACAAAAGGCCGTAAACAAGTTGGTAGTCTAACAAGTGCGGAAAGAGTCCAACACTATACTGCAGTATGTGCTATGAACACAGTTGGGTCATTTATACCTCCAGCGTTTATATTTCCCGCATTTCATATAAAAATCTTGATTGGAGGATGTTCCGGGACAGACTAAGCGAGATAACAGTCATTCCCAAACAAATCGAGAGCGTCCAGGAACTTGAGACTGAAGTGAACACGCTAACTCATAACATCCAGCACGTCAGGGACGCCTTATGTCAAGTAGTCAGGAAGAAGTCCTTCGTAGAGACCCTTCCTGACGAAATCCTAAACCTGATCAACTTCCGGAACCGTATTCGGCGCAGATGGCAGAGAAATCGCGCCGCAAACGACAGGCGAAGAGTCAACACTCTGACGGAGCAAATAAAGAAGAATATCCGCAATCACAGAGACGCGGTATGGACAAAGTTTGTTAATGAGCTCGGTACGGAAGACGGCTCACTGTGGAAACTGGCAAGACAGATCCGCAGTGCTCTAGCTCCAGTGCCTGCAATAAGGCACAACGGTATAGACATCCTGGATGATCCGGGGAAAGCCGGGGCATTCGCGGATTTTCTTGCCAGCGTACACGGTGATATCCCTGACTCCGTGCCATTGCACGAGCTTATTACCGAACAAATTTCGTCTTTTTTAGGTAAGGCATTCCCTATACCGCCCTCTGTGATGGATAAGCTTCTTGTGAGCCCGTCAGAGATACGTAGGGCTATCTGCCATCTGCCAATGAATAATAAGGCTCCGGGACCAGATCAAATCCCTTATCTCATCCTTAAGAACCTTCCTAAAAAATCCCTTATACACTACATGCATATTGTGAACGCCGTCCTTCGCTTGCAACACTTCCCTAGTCCCTGGAAGGTTGCGCATGTAGTACTGTTCCCGAAACCCGGAAAAGATCCGAAACTGACAACTTCGTACAGACCCATTTCATTACTGAACACACTGAGCAAGCTCACTGAGAAGCTCTTGCTGTCCAGGATCAGTGGAGTGGCCTCGGACCAGGAGCAGTTCGGCTTTCGCAGCGGGCATAGTACTAATATGCTCGCTGCGAAAATCGTGCAAGATATATATGAGGGGTTCAATATGGGGCATTGCACCGCTCTACTGTTACTGGACATCGAGAGAGCTTATGACCGGGTGTGGCACAACGGCCTGCTGCATAAGCTCTTTATAGAGCATCAATTCCCGCTCCATATTGCAGCACTGATTGCGTCATACCTGACCGGACGCACCTTCTAAGTGCGCATAAATGGGACCTTCTCAGTTATGAAGCAAATCAGGGCAGGGGTTCCCCAGGGAACAGTGCTATTTCCGCAACTTTTTAGTTACTTCATAGCAGATCTCCCATCTCATCCTGATACCTCCTTAGCACTATATGCCGACGACACTGTCCTCTATTCCCAATCCCCTATAGCGTAGGAAGCAGCTGATAACCTTAGCGCCCATATGGAGCGCATACTAACATATTTCAATAGATGGAAAATACGGCTAAACGCGGCAAAAACTGAATTAGCCGTGTTTACCAGAAAATATCGCAACACAGAAGTAGTGCCAATGACAATAAATAACACCTCCATCCCTCCTAAATCCGATATAAAATACCTAGGAATCCACCTTGACAAGAGGCTCAACTTTCACAGGCACATCGCTCATATTCAAAATAAAAACCATATGATTCTTGACAAGTTGAAGCCGCTTGTCAGGAGTGGCTCCTATTTGAGTCCCCGAAACAAGATCATGCTAGGTAACAGTCCATCACTAGGCCAATCCTGCTATATGGAGCGCCGGTTTGGAGCTCTATCGCGGATTACAAACTTAAAAGAGTGCAAGTTATGCAAAATAGCTACTTAAGAGCTGCCTTCTCGGCGGGTCCGTATGCTAGGATCCGGGACTTGCATGCAATGGCTCAAATTGAATATGTTAGAGAATACGTCGACAAAATGGCGTGCAAGTTGTTCGGTTATAGCATACGCGGCTCACCGTGAACCGCCAACATCGCAGACTTGAGATATAATCTGCAGGATGGACTCAAACACGGCCCGATACACAAAAGAACAACAATTTTCTATCTGGAACCTAGACCGCCATAGTGATGGATCTATTCCCATCCTGCATCCCTAAAATATCCTGTCAAAGTCACCCCCTTCTGTGCCCTAAATGCATTTCGATTAAACGAAAGTATTGGAAGCACAGAAGTTTCCACCGTCCCATCCATCGAGTATATCCCAAAGCGGGCCCCTCCACTCCTCCGAGAAGCGAGGTGGGTGGGGCTTGCTAAGGTACCTACAACGCTTATATAAGGCTTGACCCAACGTCGCGAAAGCACTTATATCGCTACGTTTATGCTGCTTCCTGCCTCCCTGTTCCGGCAGGCAAAGTGCGGTTACATATAACCGAGTGCATTCTAATATGCAGTTGCAGTTCTCACTGCATTAAGACTATTCATTTAGTCTTCCACCTATATACTGTGTGTGTGTCTTGTATGTCTTGTGTGTTGCATGTTAAAGCCAAAGAAACGAGCAATGGGGTTTACGTGCGCGTCGCCCTCTCATGTACATATATACATAGCTAGCTTTAGGTCATGTATAGTAATTTTATAAGTGTATAAATCTCTGTAAATTGTGTAAATAAATATGATGATGATGATGTTTATATTTCCCAGAAACAACATGAAACCGGAATTAATGGATAATGCTCCCCCTGGGTCGATCTGTTTTTGTCAAGAAAGTGGCTGGATGATCAAGTGGTTAGATCATTTCATATGTTTCGCCAAACCATCTTCAGAGAACAAAGTCTTATTTTTGCTGGATGGACATGCCAGCCACAAACATCTTGCTGTCTTGAAGAAGGCGAAAGCAAATGGTATAATATTATTTTGTTTCCCTGCCCATTGTACACACAGATGTCAGAAGTTAGATACAGGGTTTTTTTGGTTCGCTGCAGACGTTTTATAATCAACAGTTACGGCTTTGGCTTAGGACGCACCCCGGACGAGTAGTGACTCATTTGCAAGTAGCAAACATTTTCAGCGAGGCATATCCTAAAGCTGCCATGCCTGCAACAGCTATAGAATCATTTAAAACAACAGGCATCCTTCCTTAAAATCCCGATGTTTTTGAAGATTGGATGTTTGATCCTTCTGAAACCACAAATAGGGCGGCTACAGAAGAAAGTAAAGAAGCTAATCACACTTTGGAACCACTCGAAGAGTCAAATCCAGAAGCACGACCCTCAATGTTGTCGGTCAGCATTGAGCAAATATCGCCTTTGCCAAAAGTGCCCGAAGTATCAACACTAACACGAAGACCAAGAATAAAAGGGAAAATGGGTATTATTAATTCAACACCAGATATTGATTCCGCGAAGTTGGCGGAAAATATAAAACAAGAAAAAGAAACAAAGAGCGAAATTGGGTAGGGCTGCAAAAAGAAAGGTTAGAATTGTTGATTCGTCATCGGATGAGGAAAATACCCAGACGAATTATGATACAGATGATGGTGATGAAGACGCTTGTATTGTAATCAACTTACTCCTGGTCCAAATCCAAAGAGTTATGGCTTAAATGCCAACAATGCGGAAAATGGGTGCATGGTGCTTGGTACAGATAAGTCACCGAAAACAAAAACATTCATTTGCGAACTTTGCGAACAATAAATTATTTTGATTTTATGTTTATGTTAAGCTTTGTGTTCAAGGATACATAGCATTTAAGCTATTGTTTAGTGTTTATTTTAAGTTTTTTTTTTCAGAATATAACTTGCAAGATGTTGTTTTATGTTTCTGTTAAACTTTTGTAGTGTTTATGAGTTTTTATTAACAGAAAATAATATTTAAGTTAGTGTTTAATGTTTAGCATTTAAGCTATTGTTTAGTGTTTATTTTAAGTTTTTTTTCAGAATATAACTTGCAAGATGTTGTTTTATGTTTCTGTTAAACTTCTGTAGTGTTTATAAGTTTTATTAACAGAATATAATATTATCCTGTGTTTATTGCGTAAGATGTGTATTGCTGCCATCATATCAGGATAGATAGGTAGATATATGTGTGGAGGAGGCGTCATCGCCTTTATGTCACTGCGACCTGTAAGATATATTGCAACCTTCCTTGTACTTAGAGTATTGTGCCAACCGTGTCTTCTTGATCAGACTCCAAAGTCTCGACAGTGGCTCCATGGTGTAGCTTAACGTTTCGGGATTGGTTGTCCCCGCAGTTTAGAAGCGCAACCTCGAAAGTCCTTCACAGTGGCAGAGAATGTGTTTTGTCGACTCCTGCCCTTCCTGGCAAAACCTATACACAGGGTTTCATCCGCCAGGCCTATCAGACTCATATGCCTCTTTAGTCGGCAGTGTCCTGTTAGTAGTCCCACTATGATTCTTATTGACTTCCGATTATAACTTAACAAGTCTGCTGTTAATTTTGTCGAAGGTTTGCTGATGAAATCTTTGGCATGTCTATGTCCCGGTAGACTAAACCACCACCTCTGAGACGCTTCTTCTATCCCTTTTTGAATGGATGTCTTGGCTATGGGCCTTGCGCCTCCGCAAAATGGTTCTGGTCCTGTTAGTGGCTGGAACGAGCCTTCTCGGGCTAATTCGTCTGCCATCTTGTTGCTTCCATGGCCTTTGTGTGCTGGCACCCAAGCCAAGGTCACTTTTCTATTAAGCCTTCCCATTTCGTTCAACAGATTTATACAGTCCAATACTAACTTTGATGTTACGATATTGGAAGATACTGCTTTGATTGCTGCTTGGCTATCGGAGTAGATAACGACTGTCTTGTTGCTCATCTTCCTCCTGATCATTTCCTCTATACAGAGGATGATAGCTGTAATTTCCCTGAAATACTGTGGCGAGTGTGAACATAGGTATCGAGATTTTGGTCCCTGTCCTTCGTTCGTAGATTCCAGCTCTTATTCCTTGGTCGGTTTTCGAGCCGTCTGTATACCAGACTATATCTGCCCTTATGGGTGGTTCTTTTATCCATAGGTCTCTTGGTGGTATTTGTGTTGAAAATGTCTTTTCAAAGCTATACTGCGGAGTGGAGCGGTCCAAGGGCATGCCTAGGATTTTATCCTCCTTAATCTCGCAGTATAGTTTATTGTTTTCGGTGCCGTGTCCTCTTATTAGTGGTGTATGTTAGTCTGTAACAGACCGATTTGGCTCCGCCTTGTATGAGAACAATGGAGTGGGAGTAGATTTAATAATGCCTCCATCGCTGCTGTTGGCGTTGTGCTCATGGCTCCGGTAACACAGAGGCAAGCTAGTCACCCATTTAGCCTTCTCATCGCCTCTACCTGTCTGGTTTTCGTCCACCAGGCGATTGCTCCATATGTTATCATGGGTCTAACCACCCTTGTGTCTAACCATAGAGTAATTTTCAGGTTCAATCCCCAGTTTTTCCCACACATTCTCCTACATATACCCAGAGCCATTGTGGCTTTTAGCGCCACTTTTTGGATGTGCGTTTTCCATGTAAGCTTTTGGTCAAAGATGACTCCCAGGTATTTGGCCTCTTTGGAGAAGGGTATAGTTCTCCTTTTGGTGAATGCCACCACTGTTGTTTTTGTGGATCCATCATATCAAATAGTTTGATATGATGGCACTTTGACGTTAAATGAAAAATAATAAATTAAAAAAAAAGGACTGTGAATTTTAATCATTTTATATGTGATATGTATCAAAAACGGCAAAATGAACAAGCAGCCTAAATTTCTCAGTTTTAGGTAAAATTTTTAACACATCGAAAACCGACAACAACAAAAAAGGGTGCCATCATATCCATACTATTCCATACCTCCTCTATTTCGATTCTACTTACATGAAAGAGTAAGGAAGGTTCCAAATAACGTTACATTATTCAAGCATGCACTTTTACGCCAATTTCTTTATTACTAATTTGGGGTGAATAAAGGCTGGCCACGAGTTTAAATTTTACTAATTTTAAATAAATTAGTATACAAAGATGTATGGTATTATACAGATAACTTTCCTGTAGGGATTAATTATTGTTTTTTACGTTTAATATTCATGGTTATAACTAGATGTATGTAGATTATACATAAAATACTTTATCTTAAGTTGTTTGCGTCGTGTTTTAATTGTAAATAAATACTTGAAGCTTATGCAACTTAACCAATTCTAGCCAAATAGCGTTTTATCTGATTATCTAAACATTAACTCAGGACCAAGCCTTCTTAACTCAGTCGTGATTAGGAAGGATAAGTCTTCAGAAGCTGACAAGCCGTTTTCATTAGTTAGTTAGATAAACAGTCACTATATTGCATGCTTAAAAGTTTAAAAGTATAAAACAATGTGTTTGTTAAAACTTTTGCTTGTTTCAGATCATAGCAAAATCATCCATTCTGTTGTTGTTCTGGTTGATCATATTACGTACTTCCTACTGACACTGTCGAATCTAGGAATTATTCATAACTTTAGAAACTACGGAAAATATCACGAATTATTTGTTAAGTTGGTTGAATATACAACGTTAAACAGTAAAACAAAAACAAAACTTAGGTGAGACGAATTTCTTATTTAAATGTGTTGTTTCAACTGCTCTGTATCTATGGATATCTTAAAAACAGCTGATGATTTATGATTCTAACTAAAATTATAATTTAATAAAATATTGTTCCAATTTATACAATTTTTGACCAGGGTTGTGGTGTAGATATGTTCTAATTGTTGCGAAGGATTCAGGTTTGGTACCTTTTTCTTCACCTCAAATCTAGACTTTTTGAATAAGGCCGCTTCGGCTCTGGCCTCAAGGTGCTAATTTAGTGACCCTAAGGAAGGAGAAACCTAAAAGATGTGAAAAATGCTCGAGAAACAAATCTGTTGTCAAGAACAAGAAATGTAAAAATTTTAAATGATTAGTAAATATAATTTAAACAGTAAAAAGCTAACATGCTTTATTAGGTTAGTGTGATATGGAGGTGTCTTTAGGTAAATGATTGCTGCGTTTTTGAGGTGGTATATATTTATAATTAAGTATTATGTTTTTCGAAAAAATTCAATGATTTTTGTTTAAAGATTTTTAATTTGATACTTTAAGTTGACAGGTGAGGATGATACGATAAGTACTTTTTACCACACGTATTGAAAAGTGGATTTCAACACGCGAGTGATATTCATCGTAGAAAACATCTTAAAATAAACTTTTAAATAGCATACAACAATATGAGAAATCCATTACATTCTGAAGATATTTTACCTCCTTACGTTTTTTAGTTATAATTAGAAATGTAGCATGCCCTTAGTTTTATAAATACAATTTCATCCTAGCTACGTATTTAATTTTTTAAATTTTTTAGTATTGTATCAACCATATTTATTCTAACTGGCGTTCTTATAGTTGGCTTGAACGTATACTGCTTTATGTCGATTCTGGACTGGAGTAGCTATCAATTTTATGTCTTTAGAGACTTTCAGCTTATGTTCTTGAATATCACCTTAAATGGTGTTTCTGAAGCTGCATCTTCTATGAAGGGACAGTTCTTTGATGTAAATCAAGAATTACTATCAGTTCAAAACCGATATTTAAATAATCGGCAGAAAGGAAAATGTGTTGTAAGTATTTGTCTAAAGAAATGTAATTATATTTAAGTATATAGTAAATATATTATATATAACCTTTGATTGTTCTAATAATATGGTTATAAGCCGATACCCTTTGAACGAAACCTTGCTGGAATCTATTTCAAAGGTTCCAGATTGGGCGTGCTACTAGATTGTAAATCCAGTTTTAGAAATCATGTTAATAAGATTACGCAAGAAGGCTTTAAATGCTTAGGTTTTATTAACAGATATGGTAAAGATCTCTCCTAACTCATGCAGGTTGTTTTACTGTTCAGTGTTGCACTCTGGTCTTGAATATGTCATGTCTCTATCACCTATAAGGGTCAGGTTGATGCAGTGGAGAGCGTTCAGCGTAGATTTATACATTATAACCCTCATGGTATGGAAAATGGAATATGTATCAATGCGTCCAAAAATTATCCGTCATGCTCCTATTATAACAAATTTTATAAGTACTGATAAGTATCAACGAAGTGCCAACCCAAAATAGAAAACATAAAAAAAAACACATTTACCATACCTCTCAAAGAGGTGTACGCAAGATTGTACGGAAGTTAATAATACATTTAGCGAATTATCTGAATTGAGACCTAAATATATTATACTTCATAATATTTGCATGTGTAAATATCATGCAAATTTTAGTTTTGTTACTCAATCAGTTCACGAGTCCGAGCTTTCTGGAATTGAATTTGATTTATGGCGAACAATGTGCTACAAATTAGTTAAGACGCACATTGGGAATGATATAAACATGGTAAGTAGCTATTGTGTGCAGTGAGTGAATATATTCACTATAGTTACAATGATAAGGCCGGGTTTATAGATGCTTATTGCTTGATTCATGGGTACCAAGGTAGGACCATTGAGTAGAAATCAATGGGTACGACCAAAGATATATTTTTTTTATATGTCTTTGAGTACGACGCAATGCGTACTATTTTTATAGGAAAAAAAATGTGCGCACTTTGTCCATTGATAAAGTTTCCTTAATCCATGACTTTGATATACATTGGCACCATGGACAAACCTTATACATTGAAATACATAAAACGCGTTGCATGTCCCCAGTGGTTTCAAGAAGATACAAATATTGCATTGGCATCATCAGAACCCAATGAACATTTTTAATACTGAAAAATGGCTGGATGAATATATACTATTAAGCAAATTAGTTGCCGTCTGCATGTCATCATCCTCAGCTAACATTTCTGCTCCTTCATAATTTAGAGCTAATTGGTATTTAGCTTCTTCCATTGATACACAACTGCAAAATTAATTAAACCGCAAAAATACAACTTTCTTTACACAAAAAATTTAAATATTCTTAAAAATAACCTTAAAAGTTGTAACCGAAAGGTTAACCTAAGTAAAAACCAAAAACAAATCAGCTGTTCCGTGACATCACAATATCCCCTACTTTTGGTTAAAACCACCATCGGGGAAATGCATTGGCAAGTACCAAGTATCAATCATTCCAGGCTGAAAATCGGCTTAAGTCGAAAACTTCTTAATAAATGTGACGAGGTTGGGTTAGTTTGGGTTGTAAATTGAAATTAATTGTTCCTTCGGATGATTTGGAAGGATCTTGTATTAAAGAAGAAGAGTTTGCAGAAGCAACAGGAACATGGGCGGCCAACTCGGCCAATTAATGTACTCTATCCGGAAACGGTTGACTCAGAAATGTTCAGCAGGCGTATCTCCTCCTGTGATACAGTGAGGAATATGTTCCTTTTCACAATATGCTGAGATGAGATTCTTTGTGCCAATTGTGTTCTCTCCCCATTCAATTCTTTGGACCTCCGTTGACGTTTTTCAAGAGCCTTTTGAATCAAATTATTTACATCATTTTCTTTTACTTTCCTTTTTTGGGTTTTTCAGTAGGCTCGTTTGCAGATGAGTCAAGTGAGTGCGAAATCTGGTCATCAGAATGTTGCTTATCAGATTCTGCTGCCTGGTCCTATGTTGGTTCTGAATGATCATCATTGTTGGTGAAATTTCTTTCACGATTTTTATTCACCATGCACTGCATTAAAAATTCCATTGCGATTGGAATTTCTATGATTGCTGCTGCTGCACCACTTTTTATAATACGGTTCTGTCGTCGTAGAGCATCTCTATGGTTATTCCTTAATTTCCTCTATGTAACTTTGACCTCTTGATCTGAAAGAGATAAAAATAAATTAATTGCCCGACAAACAAAACATATATTACTTAAAAAAGGATTGGAGATAGAACAGTAGCTGAAATTGTCAGCGAAATTTGAGTTGGAATATGGAAAACTCTGTAGCCGATATATTTATCACAACCTAGAAATGTGTATGTCGATTGCCTCCGATTTTGATTTACGATGAAATTTTCCGCACAGTAAAAATAATTGCTAATGCCAGCAGCTTTTTTATTCGTAGTTATTCTAGTCATTGTATGGTTCCAGTCTCGGTCCTATTAGTGAACCGTAGAATCTGTTCTTAAAAGTAACTTACCTACTTAAAACTGTGTGGTCAAACAACACTTTAAGCGTTTTAGCCTCCTCGACCACCGCCCTCCATCTAATCTCTCTTGCTACTTCTTCCCAATTTCGTACTTTCATCATATTGGCGTCTCTCTCTACATCATCTTTCCACCTTTGTCTAGGTCGTCCTGGCGGCCTTCTTGCGTTTGGTTTGTCTCCATAAACGGTCCCAATATCGCTATTCTCCGCTCTGACTACGTGACCTGCCCATGCAAGCCTTCTGAATCTTAGTGTGCTAGTGATCCATGGCTGTTTGGTCATTTCCTTTATTTCACCACACGTGCATTTCCTCCACTGGGTTGTTACTGGATCTTGTACGGGTCCACATATTTTCCTTAAAACTTTATTCTGGAAGGAGAGTAGCCTTTCTTGTTCTCTAATAGTCATGGTCCACGCCTCGCACCCATACAGGACCACAGGGATCACTATTGTATTGTATATCTTCAGTTTCACTTTTCTTGATAGATTTCGTGGTCGTAGCAAATTGCTCAGGGCAGCTACGACTCTGTTTCCGCTATGTATACGACACTGTATTTCCTTTCTAACATCATTTGTTTCGTTTATCTGTGAGCCCAGGTACTTGAAGTCTTTCACTCTTTCGAAAGACCCATTATCTGTTGTTAGGTTTATGTCTCTGTGTGATTCTCTTCGATCTAATCTCATGTAGGTAATTAGTTTTCTCTTTACTTACCCTGAGCCCTATTCTCTTACCTTTTTCTTCTATTGGCGTATAGAGTCTTTTAAGCCCTTCCTTTGTGTCGCACATGATCCCCAAACCGTCCGCGTATGCTAACGCCTTGAATTTCTTGCCCATCTCTACACCTTCATCTATATCATCAAGCCTTCTTATCACATATTCTAGAGCTACGTTAAAAAGTAATGGTGAGAGCGCGTCACCCTGTCGTAGTCCACTTTGACGTTCTGACGCTGTTCCCTTAACTTTAACTCGGGCCTTGGATTCTAGGACGCACATCTTCGTCAGATTAATGAGTTTACTTGGGAAACCGAAGTTTTTCATGATGGTCCATAGGCTTTTGCGGTGGATGCTGTCATAAGCCTGTTTCTAGTCTACAAACAGAGCAAAGGTAGCTTGGGCGTGTTCCCATTGCTTTTCCAGAATTTGTCTCGCGTTGAATACCTGATCTATTGTCCCCCTCCCTCTTCAGAAACCCCTCTGATATTCCCCAATAAACCTTTCCGCAAAAGGAGTCAGTCTATTTAGCAGGATGTTAGAGAGTACTTTGTATGCCACAGACAGTAGTGAGATGCCTCTGTAGTTTTGACACACCGTTTTTGGAATTTTCTTATGAATTTGTATTATTGCAGCCTCCTTCCATTCGTCTGACGTCTGGTCTATTTCCTCCAGATGTGTCTAATAAGATTGTGTATTTGGTTTGTCATATTTGGTCCACTCTGCTTTATAAGTTCTGCTTGAATGCCATCTAGGCCTGGTGCCTTTCTATTTTTTAATTTTTCGATGGCTTTTTGAACTTCGTCTACAGAAGGGGAAAAATCACTTTTCCCTATTGTATCTTCATTATCCCTTACCTCCTCTGACGGATTATCTGGCTCTTCCATATTCAACAGCTCTTCAAAATATTGTTTCCATCGCTCTACTATTATTTCTCTTTCTGTGCGTTCATTTCCATTTTTGTCTTCCACCAAGCCAATTCTGGCTTGGAACCTTTCCGTGTTTGCGTTATTTCTTCATAGAAATTTCTTATTCTTCCCTGATCATAGTGTTGCGCTATTCATCAATTTTTTCCTTCAAGTATCTTTACTTTTTCCGCTTGATAAATTTATTAACGTTCTTTTTGATTTGCCCATATTCCATTTGATAGTGAGGATTAGCCAGATACTTTTCTTTATATTCCTTTTTGAAAATGAATTTAAATATTTAAAGGAAATGCCGTCAAATGGTATGACTTCGGCCATTTGGAGCGACTTCGGAGAACACGCAGATTTTCTGGAAATGAGTTCTCAGCGGCGACCATGTGCGAGATATCTAACATATGATTTCATGTAAATGTTGGCTTATTAGTCACCTTCTTATATATATTTATCTATGGTCGCCTTCTAATAATCACATGTGGCGGCTGGTCGTTAAGGTTAGTTTCCATTGTTTCATCACTTTTTTTTGGTATGGGTTAGTAGATGCATTTCTAAAATAATTTCTGTTCATGCTTGTAAGATTTGTGATGTTTTAAGATTATTTTAGCAAGAATTTAATTTATTTTGGGGTTTGGAACAAAATATTCGTTTTTATGGGACGATTTCGGACAGAAGCCGAACTGACAGGAAAGTGCTAGGCAGAGATAAAATCTTTAGATATTTATTTATCTCTGGTGCTAGGCAGTAGAAGGTATCAAAACTATCGACCAGAATTGATAGAAAATGCCATCCATGATGTGAAACATACGGCAATCCGCTGGAATTTATAGTGTACCTAAGTGCATTATTGGCGAGAAAATTAAGAAAACTCTTGTCAAGAAAGTCGGACGTCAGACATCACTTTCTTCAGTAGAAGGAGAAAAGCTGGTCGTGGCCATTAACGTGGACGGCAGAAAGGAGATTTTTCCTTTCTCCATATGATGTTCCAATGATAGAGTCAAACAATATCACGACAGGAATGGAGTAAGTGAAGGAACTTTAAGGGAATATTTCGCAGAACTTTGAGCATCGCTGTTGTTGACCCATCGCGGATAGTTAACTATGATGAAACCAACTTTTGTGATGAGCCGAGAAATGTCAAGGTGATCTGTAAAAGAGGATCTAAGCTCTGCGTCAAAGTAATGAATTCGTCTAAATCTAGCGTAAGCGTAATGAGGTCAGCTTCGGCAACTGGCGAACTTCATCTACCCTTCTTTGTGTACATGGCAAAGCACCAATATCAAGAGTGAGAAGAGGGTGGGTTGAATGGATGTATTTACAGCTTGACGAGTTCAGGATGTTTTAGTCAAACACTTTTCTGGAATGGTTTTGCCAAATAGCTTTACTATAATTCAGACAAAAGGATGGCCAATAGTTTTAATTGGTGACAACTTGTCCAGTCATGTAACAGTAGAAGTTGCATGTCCGGATACAAAATTTATTTTTCTTCCACTAAATTCCACACATCTTTTCCTGCCACTAGATATCGCTTATTTTGTCTGCTTAAAAATCTCAGAAAGTTTTAAAGCGTCTGCCTCAAAGACTTATAGCGGAAGAAACTTCCTAATAGGTTAAAATAGATAAATTGTTATTGGGCTTTCTCACCTGTGCATTATTGGCGACAAAATTAAGAAAATTCATGTTAAGAAAGTCGAAGGTCAGATATCACTTCTTCAAAAAAAGAATAGCTGCCCATTAACATCACGGCAGAAAGGAGATTTCCAATGATAGTCGAATAATATCCTGGAAAGGAAAGAAGTGAATATCAAAAAAATCCAAGCCAACTTTCCGGGCTATGATACAAATATGTGAAGGCACTTTAAGGGAATATTTGGAAATCCTAAATTGCAAAAAAAGACCAAACATGTCCAGACGAAGCATTTTTTCAGCAGGAAGGCTTATCATCTCTGTAGGTATGGATATGGAAACCACGATTGAATCTGAAAACGAACCACAAAAAATATTCCTTCCACGCCTGGCCTGCAATAATCCAAAAAGATCAGAATATTCCATCCGATGATTCCGACTCAGAATCTTTGCCACTAGCTCATGATGCAACCGTAAAGAAAAACCTTTTTTTTGATAAAAATCATTTACTATCAGATATGGACACATTAGATCCAGATGAAGATTTAGCTAGGAACCACTATACTGCTTTTCGAGCAAAATATTAGAGTTTTTAATAATTTTACAGTAGTTCACTTTTCATAGAAAATTTTTCAGAGAGCAATTCTATGTTGCAAAAATTTTAAAGGTGAAAAGTTCTTTTCTCGCCTTTCTTCGAAAAAAGAAATGTAGAGATGTTTTCTTTCATTTACCAAGCGTGCCTGATGAAAGCATTATTGGAATATATGAAATTGTCCAAAGGCTTTCTCATTTAACTTTCAAAGAGATCGCAATAAGTTTGTCACTACCACGGTATAAATATTATTTGTACCCTGACTCTACCATGGCAGTCTCTGCAATGTAAGAATTTGTTTTTCTAGAATAGAATATTTCGTTTTTGGCTGAGAAAAATATTTTATTTCATTTTTACAATAAAATATGTTATTTATAACAAATTAGTGTTATTGTCATAGAGACCAAATGATTTGCCGGTCTTTGTAGATTTAAAAAAGAAAAATTGTATTAAGTCAGACCTACACTACAGTTAGACAGTCGAAGCCGCCTTATTTCATGGGGTGACTTCGGACAGACTTTAACAAAAAATACCAAAGACCAACCCAAATATTAAAAATTTAAAATGGCCAATATGTCACTAGATGTTAGGGATGAATTAGCCGAAAATCGCAGCAATTTTATTATTTTAGTTTTTTTCTCTATTCACAAAAAGGTTGTAAAAAGTGTCCGAAGTAATGACGGTAATAAATATACATAATACAAATTTCGTGCAGACAAATAATTTTGAATAATAATTAGTTAGGTTGTTATTAGCTATTATTAAAATGTTTAAGTGTTGTCAATGTTTTTATTTAAAGATAGAAATAGTACGTTAAAAAGATATTGCACATTATTTTGCATTAGCACTGTACCACAGAAATATAGATAGGATATCTTATTTCTGAAATTCTATAGGGGACTGTTTCTCTTTTCCAGGGGCGGATAATTTTATTTTTCAATAGGGTAAGAGCCTCATGCCCCATATTTATTTCTTTTGCCTTACATGTACAACGAGTAATTTATATAATTTACGCATTTTAGGAAGGCAGATTCACATATGGTGTCAGTGTTGCGGATAACTTAAAATCACATCTACCCAAGACGAAAATATATAATATCTACAAAACTTCAGAGTTTTTAGCAATTATAAGGAAACTAACCAAAAAGCATTGCGACTTATGCGAACTTACTGATAATTTGAATGCTTTCATCGGGCCAGTTTTGTTCTTTGCAGTAATTAGTACCGTTGCAAATATAGTGTGGTCAGTTACTTTACTGATAGAGTATGATATACTAGCAAACCTTAATGTTACATTCCTGCGTCGGGCTTGTAATATATCGTACAACTTGGGATGGCTTTTAATATGTACTGTAAGTATCTCTTTATTTATCCATTGTGTACAAGGGAGCTAGAAAATATAATAATGAGCACATTTGGCGAACTGGAAATTACTTGCTACAGTACTATGTGGGCATAGCTACTATACTGTTTTCTAGTGCGATCACGTAAAATTTCGAATCTTACATTTACCATCGCTTTGCTTTTCCCGTGATTTTGGAAATAACATACCAATTTCTCTGTCAGGCTGACGAACCTTATATTTTGTCTCAGGTCAGGTCATTTTTAATGAAATACCCTGTATATTTCTGGCTAAAATGAAAGTTTTTTTTTTTCTGATTTCAAATATATACAAGTTGACATTGAATTTGGCTCAGCCGTTTTTACCTTATTTAATTTTGTATTTGTTTGAATTTGCATTATCTTGATATACCCTGTTCAAAAAGTTGTTGATTTCCATGCGGTAAACATGGCAGCGTATATGATAAAGTAAATTCAATGCAACTATTAACTTATATAACCTAAAAGCAGCTGAACCAAATGTCAACTTGTAGGACATATATGAAATCAGAAAAAAAGACATTTTAGCCAGAAATATACAGGGCATTCTATTAAAAATATATATACTTTCTGTCGGTTCCCGTATATATGCAGAATTACCGGACATTAGAATACAGATTTGGAAAGGAAAAAAATTCCCCTGTACTGCAATTTTTTTTTATTATTCCCGTTATGTTAAAAATTAAAAAAAGTAAGGGGGGTGCTAGTTTATACGATCACCCGGTACAAAACTTATGACACAATGAATCGAGTAATTAAAATGATTCTATTTTTTCTACGCATGAACCAAATTAATTTGGTTTAGGAAGTCATTATTTTCTGTATATGACAAGTCAAAAAATCAGTAAAAAAGAGGAATCCACAAAGATGCAAACAAGCTCTGCGTTCTATATCTTAAGTGAAGAGTAGTGGCTGTGTGCATGTATGAATCATACTAAGTGAAACACTTTGTATTCCATGCCAAATTTTCTATATCTTAGGCCAGATAAATTTAATTATACAAATGAAATATTTTACATAAAACTCATAGTACCTATTCAATAAGATATCTACATGACAATAAAGTGGGAACTTAGTAAAGACAACGAACTCATTACCATTTGATGGTAAGGTGACCAGACGTCCCGCATTTTGCGGGATCGTCCTTTCTTTTTGTAACCTGTCCCGCAAAATGTCCCGCATTTTCAATTTGAGTAGCAAATTTACCGTTTCGTCCTTTTTTTAACGATATCGATTATTTTGCTATATCGATATAAAGAATCGCATCTTGACAATCTTGTCAGAAGCCGGAATCCCAGTCATTCTCGATTTTAAGGCCTGGCCTAACTTAAGCTAAGAAAAAGAAAGAGAGTTTTAACGATTGCAGATTCTATTTTCGACACCGTTTTCGACAATCATGATTTACGGCACTATATTATATGCTATATTAGCCACTTGATGATTTCAGTTTATCTACAGCCCAGTCAGTTTATTCTACCAGGTCTAGATAGTCTAGTGGTCAGATTCTACGTTTGGAATGTGAACGTCCCGCGTTCAATTCCCGTCGAGGGCAAGGCATGTTTTCTTTACTTTTTTTAAGGTTATTTTTGTTTATTTTTGTAAATTTGGGTTAATTTCAGTTAGTTTCGTTTGGCTGCACCCTGAAGCGAGCGAAGCGAGCGGAGGGCCACTAGTGAAGAGTTAACAGTACCACGGTACACCTAAACACGGTATGTCAGCTTTCCGAAAAATGACAGTTTTTGTTTTTAACGATTTTAACAACTTTTGGGCGAAAATTGGGCGTGGCACCCCCAAAATTTTCCGGCCTCGGCGCCTCGGCGTGTTAGCCTCCAGCGGCGCGAGCTATGATCCCTCCTTCCGAAACACAACGGAGAGACCCCTGAAAAAAGATTTTGCGTCGTCCTCGATGGTTTTAGATCCGCCACTGGTGTTGTATATTCGATCTTGGTTGATTTTCTAAACAAACAGATACTGCACATGGGCAGTAGAAATTACCATAGGGGCTAGTTCTAAACTGAATTTGAAAATAAAACAGAAACCTTTAGCTTTATATGAATATTTTAATATGTTATTTTACTTGAAAACATCTTAAAGCTCGTAACTACAAATATAATCATTTAAAGTACTTAGGTATTTAATTCTGACGGTGCTAGAATGTAGACAATTTCTGTCAGTGCTAAGTATGAACTCAACAATTATATTCCTATCAAAGTATACGGTTATAAATACAACCTTGCAGCTAAACACAGTTAAATGTTTGTTAAAGTTCGTACGGTACCACTCAAACACTCAGTGTGAGCTTGATTAACTGAGATAGCGCTGAGATGAAATACAGTAATATACAAGTAATAATAAAAGGATACATATTACCTTAATGTCCGCAATGGCAATAAGCTATTATATACAATATATTCACCAATTGACATGCAACGTTCACCGTTAAGTAGTTTATCTTCAGACACAGGGAAAGCCACTTAAAACACTTACTAAGAGGAAACTCCTAGTTCTATATACCATATACTTTAACTTCTTGTAAATAAGAATGACTCAAGTTGGAGTGAATTGAAAATATACAATAATATGCATAAATAAAAGTAACTTTTGTTGGTATCGAAATGGCGTCGAGAGTTTATTTTACCTTGCAGAGTAATTTGCACTGGAAAACATAATACTGCATGATTTTGTAAGAGAAAACTTCAATTTAAGAAGATAGCATGACAGGGATGCGTTTGTAGAAATGTGAAATTACTATTAATGCACATTTAAGTATGTTTTGTATTTAAGAGGGTCCATGAATTTGAAAATTAATCACCTTTTTTTTTGTGTTATATCAGCACGAAGACCAATTATTAGTACTAATATAATTCAGCTTTCGATTTATTTACAAAACATTTATTTTATTGGCGAAGCTTCGAACTAGATCGCCAGTAGATACCATCAAAATAAAATAATAGTTTTTTTTTTTATTAAGCATGAATCATAGTCAACGATTAAGGCACGCGGCAGCATAGCGTGCTTAAAATGATGTTTATGATGCGCCTACTTTTTTAAAGAGAAGCATTTGATCTACGTTTTTTACCTAGATATTTACCTGCCGTTTAAATTACTATATGTCAAAATGAAGGAACAATTATTTAAAAACAACATTGCTTTATTCTAAATAGTAACTACGTAACTCAAAAAAGTAAAACATTTTTGAGAATATTATGCATTCGTCAGAAAAAATAGCGTATACGTGTATAAGAGGCCTTTAAAGCCCTTTGCGACTTACAAAACCAATAAATGAAATATGTCACGCGTGCTTTAAAGGCCCTCTATGCACTTATATCATAATTTACTATTATATAGATTTAAATGGAAACCTAAGTTAAGAAATATTGCTCGAACGAACTTACTATGTTTTCGGCCTCTTCTTCAACTCTTGATCATTTTCTGTTAAACGTATTCGCAGTACCAGTGTGTTGACACCATATTTTGATGAAAATAATTTACCTAGACACCACGGGCAACAACCCCTTTTTCTCCACCTACTCAGTAACTTCATTCCACTGTTTCTGTACTCCAATGTACCTTAGTTATAAAGAAATGAGCGTAGGCCAAACCACTTTCCGTTTTCAAATACTTATTGACATTTCGAATAATTTAAAGCAGCACACAATTTAAAAGGAGCAATATCGATTTTTTTCCTGCTGTTATCTACCTTCTTCTGACTCTCTAAAACTTTAAACTTTAAACTTCAAACCGTTAAAATGACGTTGAAACCTAAAAGAAAATAAAATCTAAATTTTCACTAACGCTTAGCCTGTTTAATGGAACTTAAATTAGGAGAGTACATTTCTAGGTTTCTTGAACTTCTCTTTCCAAAGTCACAGAGTCTTATAGCTACAACTTACTTTCTATTCTTTATCGTATAAGCCGTAATCTGCGCTTTAACCCCTATTAGAGCTGATTACGTAGTCGCACATCACAGAAAACACGTATTTTAAACATAATTTTTCTTTGACACCGATACCTTTGGCTTTTCCAGCCCCTTTTCGGGCATAGCGGCATTTTACACTACTTGTGAATGTTATATGCAACTACTTTTCGAGGCCCCTTGTGGACATAGTAACGCGTTACCGAACGTAGAGACTTGTTTCAGGCTGACTGATCGGACTAAGACTAATTTTTCTTTTAGACTAAATTTTTCCAAGACCCAGTTGGGCAACGTAAGGTGGGATCGCGAGTGAAGACTGTTCTTTTACTATCTTTTCAGACTGACTTTCGCCGAGGCCCCAGTCGGGCAACGTAAGGTGCTATCGTGAGTGAAGACTGATTCGTGACTAACCCTTTCCCCAAGATTTTTAGCTTTTTATACTATCTTTCAAAGCTTGTTTCTCTCCTCGAAAATCTGAAATTAACATGTTTCAGCTATTAAAATGTTTTTGCTAAGAACACTTAAAATTCCAAGTCGCCGAAAATTTTAATGTGGCAATTAGCGTTTTTACATTTTTTTAAATTCCAACCTCGGTTTTAGTACCGTCGCTTTTTGCTAATTAGGGTTAACTGAAATTGGCTATTATAGTTAACATTATTTTTAAATTCCAATTTCGGCTTTTATTACCACCGTATTTTCCTAAATAGAGGAATTAAAATTGTTTATACAAATTAACATGATTTTTATATTCCAATCTCTGTCGAGATTGTCGACCGTCCAAGGTTTAGAGCAAAATCCTGAAGAACTTTATCGAAATGCGCAACTAGTGTGCAATAGTTTTTCCAGGTACCTACTTCATATAATTAGGCGTTATGCAGTCGAAAATTAAATTAAATGATAGCATTTGTCGGGTATTGTGAAGCTAAATTCAATGTCAGTTATTTGAATTATTTTTTCAACAGTAAGTTATCATATTTTAGTATGACATCTGAAAGATCCTATTGTTGCACATTTTCCTGACCTTTATGCAGAAGTTGAAAATTAGTTTAATTTTAGACGCGGTTCGAGCAATATTTCTTAACTTAGGTTTCAATTTAAATCTGTATCATGGTATATTATGATATAAGTGTATAAGAGGGCCTTTAAAGCCCTTTGCGACTTACAAAACACTTCGCTGCGCGTCGTGTTTTGAAATATGTCGCGCGTGCTTTAAAGGCATTCTTATACACTTATATCATAATATATTATATAGTGCGATGATAGATAAACCTAAGACTACTTACTTAAAAAGACAAAGTCTGTCATTCATAATTTTCTAAAAAACTGCATCGTATACCACAGACTGTGATGTGCGTATTTATCAATGAAACTGTGGTACAGAAAGTGGCTAGTGGGTAAACAAACATAGGCGTAGCATTTTAATTTTTCGTAATTTTTTTCTTTCACCAAAATTCAAATCTAAATTGATTACGCAAATCTAAAAATGGGAATTTGTGGGTCGTTTATAGAGTTCGATTCTTAAATTAAATCTGGATATTGAAATATTGGAAAATTTGAGACCGAAAATGTTCAAGTTTGGAAACGAATTTTTTAGCACATAATTTAAATTTGATTGTCTTGAGTAGGTAGGAATGCTATTCAAAATGTATTGAAAAGGCTTTATTAATATTTTTGAGGGATATTAAATTATAAAAGATTAAAAGTCTATAAAGTTCCATCACCATACCTCCAATTTTTTTTGTTCAGACTGGTTGGGTATCAAAACTGGTATGAAAAAAGGTATCGATAATTTCAAACACCAAAACTCTGGCACGCGCAGCCACAGAATTGACGTATGGAGTATGGAACGTATGGAAACCGGTTTAAATGACTAAAATAAATTGGAACTAACTGAAAGTAACCGAAAGTTGTTTGAATGACTAACCAAAAGTAACAAAAAACCCAAAAACGGGCTAAAACGTATAGGAACAAATTAAATATATGGAAGTAAGTTAAAACTAACCCAAATAAACTGAATTTTGCCGACTAACCAAAAACATTAAAATTGGTCATAATTAAGGTATCGGAACCGGTTCAAATGATTAAAATAAGTTGGAACTAACTCAAAGTAACCGAAAGTTGATTGAATGACTATAACCAAAACTAACTAAAAGATGCAAAACCGGCTAAAACCTATCAGAACACATTAAAAATGTTAAAGCAAATTAAAACTAATCCAAATTAACCGAATTTTGCCGATTAACCAAAAGTAACCAAAAACGTTAAAATTGGTTATAGCGTATCGGCACCGGATCAAAGGGCTCAAATATATTAAAACCAACTGATATTTATCGAATGTTGATTGAACGACTAACCCAAAACTAACCAAAATCACCAAAAAGAGCTAAAACGTATCGAAACAGATTAAAAATATTAAAGTAAGTTGAAACTAACCCAAAATAACCGAATATTGGCGAGTAGCTAAAATGAAACAATGACATTCAAATTGGTTATAATAACGTACCGGAATCGGTTCTAAAATAAATTGGAACTAACTGAGACTAACCGAAAGTTGATTGAATGACTAACCAAAACTAACTAAAACACCGAAAACGGGCTAAAACGTATTAGAACAGATTAAAACTGTTAAAGTAAGCTAAAATTGATACAAATTAACCGAATTTTAGCGACTAACCAAAACTAACCAAAAACATTAAAATTGTTTATAACGTATCGGTTCAAATGACTAAACTATATTGAAACTAATTTAACTTTAACGAAAGTTGGTTGAACGACTAATCAACACTAACTAAAAGCGTCAAAAAGGGCTGAAACGTATCGAAACAGACTAAAAATATTAAACTAAGTTCAAACTAACCCAAATTAACCGAATTTTGGCGACTAACTAAAATTAACCAAAAACTTTTAAACTCTCATTTAAATTGGCTATAATAACGTGTCGGAACCAGTCCAAATTACTAATTAAATTGGAACTAACTGAAAGTAATCGAAAGTTGATTGAATGACTAACCAAAACTACCCAAAAGTGAATAAATCCACCAAACGGGCTAAAAGATATCAGAACAGATTAAAAATGTTAAAATAAGTTAAAACTAACCCAAATTAACCCAATTTTGGCGCCTAACCAAAACTAACCAAAAACATTAAAATTGCATATAAGGTACCGGAACCGTTTTAAATGACTAACCAAAAGCACCAAAACGGGCTAAAACGTACCGGAATAGGTTACAAAAATTAAAGTAAGTTAAAACCAACCAAAACGAACCGAATTTTGGACACTAACCAAAATTCTTAAATTTGATTAAAACGTATTGGAGTCGGTTCAAATGGCTAAAATAAATTTGAACTAACTGAAACTAACCGAAAGTTGTTTGAACGATTAACCGAAAATTTCCAAAAATATTCAAATGTACCAGAACGGGCTAAAACGAATCGGAACAGGTTAAAAATATTACAGTAGTATTATAGCTATTATATAATATAATATAATATTATATTTTCCTATCTGCAAGTGGAGGGTAATTTTTTAGGTCTTCATATCTGCACCTTTCTTTATTTATTTATTTTTTAATTATGATAATCTTTAATATTAATCTTAAAAATACGTTTCTTTAATTAAAAATATTATAAGCACTCGTAAATATACAAAATACTTTTTTAAACTCTGCTTTTAAAAACTATTTGAATTATAACACAAATCACATTTTTGCTTTTTTATATATATTTATTCATCATTTTCAATGTGCCCCCAGTTGCATCTTTGCGAAGGACTGTGAATTTTTATTAATTAAAAATTAAAGATATTGCAATACACCATAATACCACAGATCTATATAGTTACGCAACAGATACCTCTTCCAATGCTTTTTACGCGGGGCCAAAAATATTCACCGGCTTTCGCGAGCGGGTGAACCAGTCATCTAGGAACGGGTCGGCGTTGTCAAGTTATCACGTGGAACAATATTCCGGCTGACTGGCGGAGCGGGTCACCGCTCAAATCATCGAGTTTTATTATTTATATTTATGTATCAAATTAACACAAACATATATTTTTTAGAAAAATACGATTTTTACATTTTCTATTAAGTATGATAAATTACTAATAGTAAAATAAATAAAACGGCAATTTAAATGAACAAATTTATAATATTGATAGTAGAGTTTAAAACAAAATTAAATGGTACTTCGACATGTCGATAAACATTTCAAAAATTCCTTTGATCTTCGAAACAAAAACCTGCGTGATAATATTGTTACTTAATACAAATAAGAGATATTACAGTATACGTTAACAAAATTTGTAATGACCTTTTCCACCGATATTTAAGATAGCCCATGTTCAAGCAAACACCATTCACGGAATCTGATAATGACCTTTAATTTGACATAATATACCTAAACATACGATTGCCAAGAAGATGAGTAATACCATAATGTGATATGAAAGGTAAACTACAGTTCGCGACTTGGCAACACGGCGGCGCAAAACACGTCTAAATAGGAAAATATTTAAGTTGATTGCATTATTGGCGAGCGATACTTTTAATACCGGAGTAGGCATCTGTTGCGTAGCTATATACACACACCGGCATAATTAGGGGACGGGCAAAATTTACACTAAGTTTGACTTCAATTTTCTCTTGAACCCTTCACTCGATTTTGACTTTTTTTTGTTAAATTGTAGCGTGGTTCTTTAAGAATACGTTAGAGATAATGCTGATTTTAAAAAATTGGTCCTAATGTCATATACAGGGCTAAAAAGAAAGTAATGTTTTCTTGTAAATTTTTGACACACTCTGTAGAGTGAACGAATAAAATTCGATATTATTCGATAATGCCGAATTAAAGATTGATCCTTTCTGAACATTTTCTTTTTTTATTTACTCTGATACCTCGAATATTAAGGATGCTACAGGGTTTTGTTAAAAATAGTACTTTTTATGGGTCGATGAACTTCCCTTAATCTTTGTAGAGTGAACGAATGATATTTGATATCATTCGATAATGCCAATTATCCTTAAAAAGTAAGCCAATGCACTATTTTTAACAAAACCCTGTAGCATCCTTAATATTCGAGGTATCAGAGTGAATAAAAAAAGAAAATGTTCAGAAAGGATCAATCTTTAATTTGGAATTATCGAATGATATTGAATTTCATTCGTTCACTCTACAGAGTGTCCCAAAAATTGACAAAAAAACATTATTTTCTTTTTAGCCCTGTATATGACATTAGGACCAGTTTTTTAAAATCAGCAATACCTCTAACGAAATCCGAAAGAACCAAGCTACAATCTAACAAAAAAAAGTTAAAACCGAGTGAAGGGTTCAAGAGAAAATTGAAGTCAAACTTAGTGCAAATTTTGCCCGTTCCCCTAATTATGCCGGTGTGTGTAGATCTGTGATAATACTAAATCAAACCGTTCATAGTATATAGTAACATACTTTTATCGTAATAGATGCAAAATGTTTTTAGCATTCTAATGGCGTTAAAAATGTTCCAATAATTAAATGGAGTAGGACTACTGATTTCGCAATTGAAAAATCAAAATAATAATCACAGCAATAAAAAAAGACTCAAAAGAACAAAATAAAGCAAAGATAGAGATTAAGAAAATACTAGGCAAAGTTATTTTGGAACATTTTTGACAAGTTTTTAAGTCCTGAAATTTCATTTTAAGTATACAACGCTTATTTAAGCAATCTAGTTGAATAACTAATAAGTATCAAAAGTGTATTCATTTCTAAATAAGACAGCTTTTGTAAGTAAACTTCTAACTTTTGGTTTCTGAGAAGATTCAAGCTTTTTAAGTTTCATAATGTATCCTGATTTTAAAATAATTTGTTAACACTAATTTTATTACTTCGGTTCCATGGCAATTTAACGGGACATCTTCATAAATATTGGTCCTCAAACCAGTCCAGTAAAAGCAGATGGCAAGGTTTTAAAAGTATTTATAAGCAAATATACCATTCAGTTTTCAGAAGTGTGTTTATAATTCACGCACAAGCGACTGGACTGGACTAGTCAGGCGGTAGGACTCGTCAGGCGGTAGGACTCGTGTAGACGAAAATATCAATTATGCTAGATTAGTTTCATTTTTGATTAGCAGATATAATAAATTGGTAAAGTGTTATTAGAAGCTAATTGTCATCTACCTGTACTTGAACTAGAAACACATGCATTATTTTATTGCTTTGTATGATCCTCGAGGGACGGCAATGAAATGACATTTAATACTCACCAATGACACAAAAGTTTTGAAAAATTCCGACTTGTTTTCTTGCAAACTCTACAATGATGAACCATGATAAAGTATTAAACACTGATTTGCCTCAAAAAGTCTTACAAAGCACTAAAGAATACCACACGATAGTAATAGATTCAAAACATGCCGTTTTACTACGACTAATACGCTATATATTGTTATTCGGCCGGAATCGGCCGAAAGTAGACGAGACGTAGCCGAAGTAGAGGAGGCAGCCACGCGGCATTGCCACTTTTATTTATAGAAATTCTTCGCATGCTTGATGGCAATATTTAAAATTCTAAAGTAGGTAGGTATAATTACGCAAGTTTTTTTTTGTTAACAAACGCAGATTTAAATTAGGTATTTATAGAATAACAGATGTAACAGGGTTCAATAAATTTAAAATAGTAAGTGCTATTTACAAACAAAATATATTAAATATACCTACTTGAAAGTTAAATTCACTGATTAATAAGGAAATCTGGCAAACATGCTCTTGTACCACAGTGTGTGTTAGAATGCGATCTAATTTGTGGTACATACAAAAAGTACAATAAATGTATCTTTATTATTTTATTTTATCTAATTTTCTTACTTTAAAATCATATAAAAATGTGCCCATTTTTACTGCGGGATATTCCAGTAGAAATATGATAAGTGGGTATAAAATTGCCGGAAATATCTGGAATTTTTATCTAAAGCCAATTTTCAAATAAAAGCTTGAGTGCTTACCTATTGACAAACATTCTGCATGCACCGAGAGAGGGATTTTTTTTATTTTGGCGCTATAGTTCGCCCAGCAGTTGTTGACCCTCGGAAACGCATGCGTTTCGAGGGTCAACAACGGCTGGGCGATCTTTATGCAGGAATACTTTTGTTACAAAAAATTAGCTTTAGAGGAAATGTCCAAGAGTGCCCGTAATTAAATTTTGAATGCATGTATTTTGTTAGGAAATTTATCGAGTTTAAGGCTTTAGCATGAAAAAGTTTATTGGACATTAACAATAATCTTATCTGTATTAAATACAAATGTAGGTTTTTTTAAATCAAAATTACAATCATAATAAAATTAACAATTTTGTTAATTTATTGGAGTGTTATGTACTTTTTCATTTATTAATGCCTTTGACATTTTGTTGGGCGGCATACTTGGAAAAATCTGTGCAGAATGTATCTAACTTTACATTAGTTTTACATGCTTGCTGTCCCTGTGGCGAAGTTTCTGTGGCAGAATACGTACTGGTTTTTTTTTTAAGTTTTGAAAGATTTTTTTTGTGGTGCTTGTCATCTAACTGAAGATATGGTTTGATCGAATTGATGTTTCCGTGGTAAGTAGTTTTAATGAGTTGTTGTTCCTCATTTCCCGATTTTGCAAGATGGCTGACGGTAGTTGGTTCACTCGAATTAGTTGTTATTTTTTCAATATTGAGTTTGTTCCAGATATTGCTGATAGCTATTCGGCGCCAATTTATCTTCTTCAGTTTATGCGTTTTACGGTCCTTGGATCATTAAGTTGTCATAGAGGCGTTTGGAGAATTCACGTTTTGCACAAGCCATTTTATTTCTGCACGTTTTTTGAAACCTTCTTGCAAACAGTTCTTCCTGTAACAAAAGAGAAAAAATCAAAATCAATATACATACCTTTTGCAGCAAAAAAGCAAGAGGTAAATAAAATTTTAAAACGAAAAAATAAAATTAAATAAAAAAAATACTGATTTGTGAAAGATTGTGCTTGTCTTTTAGGTAAAGAGATATTAAAAGACTGGTAGCCTCTCCTCTCTTCAAGCCAATTCCACAACCGCTACGTGGTAAAATCTTCTTTGTAACCCCAATAGGAGTGTCTTCCTATAAGAATAGTATATTTCATTACCAGTACGGAAACTAGGCTTTTCCGGTGCGCGCACGACAGTTTCCGACCGGAAGTCGTGCAAGCACCGGAAAAGCTGTTTCTGGACGTGTAATGAACGATATTTTTCATAATACCTCTCTAAAATCAAAACATAAAATTATTATAATTTTATGTAGGTATTCTAAACTCATGTTATACATAGTGCATTTTCAATTAAAATGTAACGTCAAATTGAATGACAAGCAAGAAACAGGTAGGTATCTAATATTTATCAAGCGTTGCTATGAAAATATGTTTAAAATAAGACTATTGACGCTAAAATGTACTAAATTAATTTTGTAGACTCCAACACTGTATAATTTTAACTCAATTTATTATACTTTATGCTTATTTTGTAACTAAATAACTGCAAATTTAGCACTTGAAATTAGAGAATGAAAACTTTTCCCGTGCAGGGAGTTTTCAGAGAGGTATTATGAAAATTATAGTTTGGTACTCCTCCCGAGTAAGAGCTGTTGAACTTTATCGTTGTTGTAGTTGCCTCCCTTTGGAACTCCTCGTTATTCTCGCACTGATAAATTCAACATCTTTAAATGGATTTATTTTCGTACCCCACTTTTGAAAATAAAGTTGGTTAAGCTGGCTCGTAGTATTATTTCACATGACTTTCACAACGCATTCTTTGTAATTCAGTGCAAACCAAAGTTCGACACTGCACTTTGCTTACAGAAAGGTGTAACTGTGACCAAACAGATGCTCTTGATTTGATTCTATTTATTGGTATAGATTACGCGGTGATAAACTTTACCGAATCTTGCCATTTTTCTTGAAAAGAAAAACTGTTCTAAACGGCGACTAAATCACAAAAATAGTATATTATTTTATATGGAGGAAAAGTGATACTTTTCATGGCGCGCTCGTGTTTAACAGCCGAACGGAGTGAGGCTGGTAATAGAGAGCAAGCCATGAAAAGTAACTTTTCCTCCAAATAAAATATGCTGTTTTTTCTTCAAATGTCGACAAATTAATGCAAAAACATCTCTTTTTAATAGAACTAATAATAATTATTATTAGAGATAAGTGGGCTCGCAAGGCGGCTTAGACCGGTGGTGTCGGTGAGCACAGGTTGTTGCTATAGTAATGTAACATAAAGCTGTCAGTCGACACTGTCAACAATAATTATTTTTTTAAAATTGCATCTCCGATTGCGTTTTAATTCCGTATTGATAAGCAGTTATTGAGTAAGTTCGATTAAATAATAACCAATTTGTTCCTAAATTAGTGATTTTTAGAAATGCAGAGCACAAATCGAGTGATAAATACAAATTTTAGTTTAATAAATATTGAGTTGTTGACGCTTGTTTTGCTGTTTGTTTGTATCTATGTTACTCTGACAACACTTTTACCTCCGCCGGCGGAAAAGTGAAAAGTAAAGCTCCGGCGGAGGAAAAATGAAACTTCACGGCCGCCTACACAGTCGAGTAATGACGGATTTACTGACGTTTGAAGAAAAAGTAAATTTACTTGACTTTGATTTATTTATATCCTTTGTTATCCATCGCAACTCGCAGCACTGAAATATAAAGGCTAGTTCTCAGAGCTTCGACTGTTGACCGCGACCATGATACAAAGAATAACAGGTATGATATTGCGCACGCCAATATCAGCTGACTCGCTCCTGTCGACGTCACAATGAGAGTTGCCGCCATTAAAATCCACCGGTTTACAAGGGGACTTTCATGATATTTTAGGCTTTGTTTATTTTGCCGTGTATTTTGTGGTGTTTCGTCAGCATTTTATGAGAGTTGTGACATTTAAGTTGAATTTGGACTCTTTAGTGTAAAAAAACTTAAAACAAATCAGGTTATTAAAACTATTTTGAACTATTAGTTAGTGTGACTTTGTGTGGACAATAGTAACTTATTTTGTTGTTTTAAAAGCTATATGAGGTATCATAAACAATTAATTATTGAGCAAGTAATTACGACAACATTAATTTGTGATTTTTTGCATTTTTAAGGTTAGTTATAAACTACACATATTAAAAATGCGTTGTGCTGTAGGTGGTTGTCTGAGTGACAATCAGACAAAACGACTCGCGGATGCTGTGACAGTATCGCTACATTCCATGCCATATTTCACCTTTCTAATGGCCCTCCGCTCGCTGCCGCTCGCTACGGGGGCTCAAGAAAAGGAAACTAACCAGGTGCTAACCCAATCTAACCCAAGACATACCCAAAAACAAGAAAAAAACAGTTTAGAAATATAACCTTAAAAAAAAATTTAAAACAGCGATGGGGTTTGAACTCGAGTCGCCGAAGTGAAAGCTAGTCGTGCAAACCCCTAGACCACCAGGGCACATACAAACGATTGGTTGCATCACGAAGACATGACGCGCAGGTGCGCGCGCACGAATGGAATGTAGCGATACAGTCACAGCATCCGCGACTGACAAAACGTGCTGAGAAATCTGTAAGATGTCATGCTTCTCTCAAAGACAATATTGTTGAAAAACCATGCTTGTTGCCGTAAAGACCATTTTAATACTAAGACCTGGAGAATTTGTTGAAAATATTTCAAGTCAGAAGACCATGAAATAAATTTGCAACATGAATTGTTGCAATACGAACATAAAAAAGGACCCAGTCTAAAGCGCAATGCAGTACCTTGTCTTCATCTGCCAAAATCAAAAGATTTATCTGTAAACCAGGTAAAAAGACAGGAGAGGCTTTCGAAGAGAGAATCGAAGAAGTTTGTGGAAGATATCATTGCTCAGTGCTAGTGCAACAATGGATTTTGTGGATTACATATATAAAACATTGGATAATAAACAATTATTTGTAACTGTTTTTGTAGATCTGCGAAAGACTTCAGTACTGATATTTTACCCAGTGATTGTGGTGTGCCGCAGGGCTCGGTTCTGGGGCCATTAATCTTTTCACTATATGTATTTAATTTAAGATGTGCAGGACTTATGGCACGGTACTTTACTTTTGCTGATGATACAGCTTTGGTATACACAGGTGGGGAAGTTAATGCATTAAATAGGCTTGTAAATGATGACCTAAAGTTGTATCTGAACTGGTTTTACAATAAATTAAAAATCAATACTGACAAAACAAATTTCTAATATTAACATTGTTGTTGTGATGTACGTAAATATAACACTAAGTAGGTCCCAAAATAACATTTGCAAAATAATGACTAATACAAATATAGGCTTAAATGTATGTGCAAGCATGTAAATCATACAGTAGAGTACTGGAAAATATTAGAAATCTTATTAATTATTTTCTTTATAAATTGATAAATGTTTACATTGATAGTAAGGAGTTTTTAAAAAGAATCCTTTTTAGAGTTGGTCAGGCAAATACGAGATGTACAGATTTGTTATTTATGTATGAACCTAGAACTAATCTTTATAAAGATTCTCCATTGATAAGGCTGTGTAATAATTTTAATAGGTATTGTAGTATTGTATTTCAGTTGAATTGTTTAAAAAACAAATAAAAGGAGAAATAGATATAAGGATATGTTCCTAGTTTGTAGGTTTAGTTTTTAGTTTGATTGTATCTATTATTGGCTTTGTAAAACTTGTTGATACAAGAATAAATAAATAAATAAATTATAAGGTTTTTATAAAACTATTTAAGTGGTATCTAAATATTAGTTAGAATCTCTCCGACACAAAAGTTGTAATTAGTATGTTCGAGGCTAGAGCTTAAAGCACTGATTAGGGATTTATATATTTATTGTATTGTAATATTGAGTTGTATTAAATAAATGTTATAAAAAAAAATAAATAAAAAGTTTGTCTAAAAAGCCTTGTTTTATTTTTTTGTCATTTTTAAATAAATACAATTCCGATATGAGGAGATAAATAAGTAGATCTTTCCATCTGTGAAACAAAACCAATCCACTATACCTTCCCTTATAATATCAACTATATATCTATTATAATACCTAATATTTCTTTATGTTCCCTGCTATAATCATCTATAATAAAGTGTATATAGTAGCAACTCTGCTGAAATGTCAATTAACAAGAATTTAAATTATTCTATAAATTTCTTTTGATAAAATCTTCGTTGCTAAAGATTTGTTTCTTATTTATAACATTTCTATGCATGCTATCTCTTATATGTGCATTCCATATATTGAACATTATTTCTCAATTTTGATGTATATTGATTATGTATTTAGTTTACTAACAAATCAAAATAATAAAATACCTTTCATTAACCTAAATAAACCCAAAACAGTGATATATTAATAGCGTTTTTATTCAAATGTCTAATAATCGTCAATTAAATATAATCAATATAACAGTTCTTATGGCAACTATTTCAGATAACTCTCATTGTGACGTAATGCGCGAACTCGACCGAATTGGGCACTCGGGAATATCATACCTGTTATTCTTTGTATCATGACCGCGACAATCTCCACTCCTTGCCTTCACGTCACGATAATATCAACCATCTGTCATGTTACACAATATCCGCAAAGAAAATTCAGTGAAGTTGATTCAAACCTTAGAGTATATAGTTTTATTAGATTCAAACCAACTACAGCGACAGCGAACTGGCGGGCGGCACTGTGGAGGCGGTTAGAGTTAGGGCACCGTCTAGAGATATTCTAATAAGTCCGCTCACTCGAGCGTGCCGCGGAAAATTTCCCTCCTGCCTGCGCCAATCCCTCACCCATCGGCTACACGTCAAACTCAGTTTTCGCAAGTACTTTCGCGATCGGATGGTGTGAATTTATTTTTACGGAATAGTTCTCGCACGATTTACGCTATACGCTATTTAAAAAATATATATGGTTAAGATGGCTAAGGGTAGTTTTTCACATTGTACTGTTGATGGCTGTTGTGTAACTTCACGTGATCTCTCCTTCTTTCTCTCTTATGGAATTGATATTCAATTTTTATGAGACGAAGTGAAACTTACCGAAAGTTGATTGGATGAATAACCCAAACTAACCAAATGTATTAAAATTGATTATAACGTATCGGAACCGGTTCAATGTCTCAAATAAGTTGAGACTAAGTGAAACTAACCGAAAGTTGATTCGACGACCCAAACTAACCAAATCTATTAAAATTGGTTATAACCTAGCGGAGCCGGTTGAATTCACTAAAATAAATCGAGGCAAAGTGAAACTAACTGAAAGTTGATTCGGCGACTAACCCAAACTAACCAAATCTATTAAAATTGATTATAACCTAG
>MU184443.1:57085-79770 GCA_016904865.1 Pissodes strobi | reverse complement strand
ATTAGGTGGTCCAAAGGACAAAATTGAAATATTAGAAAGAAGTGGAATATATGAAATTGGATGTATGGATTGTAACCAAAAATATGTTGGGCAAACTAGAAGATCTATACAAACGAGATTCAAAGAACATATAGCTCATTTAAAGTATGGTAGAACAGAAAAATCAAGTGTTGCCGAGCATGCTTTTGATAAAAATCATAGAATAACAATTAAAAATTTAAAATTAATTCATAATATAACTGATAGGAGATTATTAGACGCATATGAAAGTATGGAAATTATTAAATGTAAGAATAGTTTAAATAGAGATAGAGGGCCTATTCCGTATAGTCCATTGTATTGGTTGATCAAGCGTGACTAGTGGGATTCCAGGATTGGTTCTTTTTAGTTCCGCTTGATTAAGCAAACAGTAGTATAATAGAGAGTTAGGTAGATTTTAATTTTAGTTTTAATCATCTCCTGATGATGCTAACATGGTTAGCGAAACGCGCGTCGAGTGCAAAAATTCTGTTTCGGTATTGTGGATAAAACTCTGTTTTAGTACAGAAAATATTAAACATGAATTTTGTATATTTTAGGGCCAAACAATCCGTATCTCATTAGCAGGGGCTGCTTTAACATCAGAGGGCCAGAGTACTAGTACCTATTGTTATAAGTTCCTAGAACAACAACACTTCCAAGATGACGATAGAGATGAAAATCGCATCAAAACTCAATTGATATTGCTAGCTACGCAATCCGAAAGCAGATGCCCAGAAATTAGTGCGTATGGACTATTTTCATTTAACTTAGGCATTTTAGGGGCCATGGCTTCAAACGCCTTTGCCTTTATCATTCTAATAATTCAATTTATCTTTAATCAAAAATAAAATTATGTATCCCATAAACTGGTTTTCGATTGAGCAATATTTCAGTGATATCTGTTTCAAATACTTAAAGTGGAATAAAAGGGTTAAATAAAGCGAAAACTTGTACAACTTTTATTTGTTAATAATTCATGCCGTTCCTTGGAATTCAGAAGAACGTTATTGACAAGGAGATTTGTTTTAAAAAATATGGCTTTAAGTAACAATCCTATATGGATATATTTGCAAGTGTTGAGTTTTTTTGTAGGTGATAAGACTAACAAATACTGGCGTGGTAGTATAGGTAGGTGGTAGGTATCTGAGAGAGTTTGAGGATTTGATTGAGAGAGCAGAGACACTTCCATGCTTCGCTTATGGCTTCTATAATCAACTTAAGTCGATTCCTGTTATTGAATTGGGACTAACTAAGGAAAGTCTGACGAGTGACAGGGAATTCTTGGAGAGGATTGGCTCATTGGCGGCTGGGTTAACAAGGGTGTATACGGATACGTCAAAGGATATTGAAACAGGTAGGATTGGTCTTGGTGTTTTCTGCCCAGCAAAAAATATAAGTTCTTCTCAAAGATTGCCGGATAAAGTTCAAATTTGTACGGCAGAAAATTGCAATCAATAAAGCTTTACAACTATGTAAGGAGATGAAGTTTGATAAGATAGTTATCCTCACTGACTCAAAAAGCGCAATTCAAAAAATCAATTGCTCAATAATTTTCTCTAAATTAAGCTGATAAACTTGCAAACGTGGGTAGAATCCTGAATGTACCTCTAAAAATAAAGTATGACAAAGAAGAGCTATATCCTTTAATAAAAATGAAAATTCGAAGTGAGTGGAAGGCCTGGTGGAAACAATCTACAAGGGAAAAAGGGGTATGGTATGCCCCTATTCAGGGTGAGTTCGGATTTACACCATGGTATAAAAATATAACCTTCGTAGATAGAAGACACATAACAACTATTATTCGCATGAGATCGGGTCATTGTCTTACTCCTGCTCATCTTTTTAGATTGGGGATATTGGAATCATCAGATTGTGAATGTAACACACGGATCTCTGACCTTGTGCATTTATATTATTCGTATGCCCCATAATGGACAAGGACTTGTACAGAGAATTAATTAAAGTTAACGTGCCTAGCCCCATTTCAGTCAGATCTTTATTATCAAATATTAATGACTCAACAATGATTTTACTTAATAAATATCTAATTCACTATAGAATCAAACTATAAAGATATCGTAGTAAGAGCTTTCAAGTATTGACATAATATAACATTAATAACCTTATAATGTAGGAGTTTAAATAAATGTAATTAACAAGATAAAGGCATCAAAATTGAGTGAAACAATCTAATTAGAATCCTCTCTTTTAGTCCCATGGGTTCTTCATCCGAGACAACCTTTCGGTGTGTGTAATGCTCCTCCGGTTGTCCGGGAGCGAGAAGAGTGTTAACCTCTGTTGTGCCGTCTGTCTAACTAACTGTCCTCTTACTAAAAACATGTATAAGTATAAAGTGAATTGAATAATAACATTGGGAATCGGGATTATTTTTGGGAAGTTTAAGAAAAGTTTGAAGTCAGCTGGAAAGAAAGAAATTGTTGCAGGAGGGGCGGTCACTGAACCGGTCTATCCCCCCTGCCTCCCACTCGATTTGGGTAAATGCTACATGCGAAGCCCACAGTGAAGAGAACAACAACAATAATTCATGCCGTAATATGGCGTGAAAAATAAATAATTATTTAACTATTTGTAATTTTACTGAATATAAAGTTATTGAAATCGGGTTTGTGGCAGAAGAAGAAGTTTTGGTTGTTAATAAGTTAAGTGGAGTTTGACAACAACACCTATCAGTTGCCATTTTGTTGTGCAATATTTTAACTTCAAAGGCGTTTTTTGATTCAAGCAGGTGGTTATATTTATCAGATTACTAAAACAGAGTTTTATCCATCGAAACAGAATTTTTGCACTCGACTAGCGTTTCGTTAACGATGTTAGTTAGCATCCTCAGAAGAGCGCAGTTTTAATCATCTCCAGGTATTAAAATAGGTTAGCGAAACGCGCGTCGAGTGCCTCGAGGTTTCAAACCCCAACTTAATTTATCAGATTATTGAATGTTTAAATTAGTGGTTAAGACAACTGCATTTCGTAAGTAATACAACATTTTGAAAGTTAAAATTAATAAAGCTTTTTAATTGTTATGAATTTATTGTTAAATAAGAGATAACTTTCAACTAGATCGGGAGGAATGGGGTTACTACGAATAATCCGCCTGCAAAGTTCTGTATCTTATTTTTAAGTATATTTGAAAATTTACACTACCTATATTTTTTGCCTAAATAAAATAATCCCTTACTTAGGTACCGAGAATTTACACAATCGAAATGGACCGAACATATAAAAGATACCCCAATCCTAAAACCTACCTGGTTATGAATGTAAAACAAATGATGGCAGTGAGAACGGCAGCATCTAAATGGGAAATTTATCGGTACTGTTCCAAATCAATCCTAGACATATTAATAAAAGATCATCAGATATAATTACCTACGCCTTTAGAAAAAAATCTCGTTAAATCTCTTAACAAATGCGCTGATTGGGGTTATCCGCTTAGTGTTTTTGATATTTGATGTCCCTGGATCAGAATGAGTACTTGGCTTTGCCAAAAGACACTAAGATCAGCTCTCATAAAGGATGTGGCAGAACATTAAAATAAGTATAGAGCGTCAGTAAGTCTTGAAAAAATACAGGTCTATTTCGAAGAACTTGCTGACTTCTGGAAAATATTCCTCCGCCATCTGATAACAAATAATGACGAGTCTTGGTTATCAGATGATTCTGGGCGATTTAATTTAATTTTTCTACAACTACCTCTGAAAATTAAGTTTTTCACACGCTATACACCCTCTGAAAATAGCGTTTTCCACACAGCGTGTGAAAAGGCTTTTCGCACGCTGTACAGCATGTGAAAAACTTTTCCGCACGCTACTAATTAGTTATTTATATTTGGATACAGTCATCCTGACAGGACAACAGGTAACTGCGATTGTCATCAAGCAATAATTACACTTAACTAAAACGGAGTTTCATCCACAATACCGAAACAGAATTATTGCACTCGACGCGCGTTTCGCTAACCATGTTAGCATCATCAGGAGATGATTAAAACTAAATTTAAAACTCTACCTAACTCGCTTTTATACTAAATATTTGTTTAATCAAGCGGAACCAAAGAAACCAATCCTGGAATCCCACTAGTCACGCTCGATCAATGGACTATACGGAATAGGCCCTCTATCTCTATTTAAACTATTCTTACATTTAATAATTTCCATACTTTCATATGTGTCTAATAATCAGTTATATTATAAATTAATTTTAAGTTTTTAATTTCTATGATTATTATCAAAAGCATGCTCGGCTACACTTGATATTTCTCTTCTACCATACTTTAAATGAGCTATGTGTTCCTTGAATCTCGTTTAGAAGATCTATATTCTAGTTTGCCCAACATATTTTTGGTTACAATCTATGCATCCAATTTGATATATTCCACTTCTTTCTAATATTTCAATTTTGTCCTTTGGACCACCTGATAATTTCTTAATGTTGAACTGAGTTTGGTATACTAATTTTAAACCTACTTCCATAAAGACTTTTTGGAGTCCTCTAGTATACTGAGGATTATATGGTATCGAGACATATTTTGTATTTTCATCCTGATTGACGAAAGAAGTGGAATCACGAATGGTCTTTCTAAACAAAGCCTATTAATTAGTCTATTTATTAAGTTAGTATTGAAACCATTAACTTTCGCTATATTCTTAATTATCTCCTTTTCATTATTAAATCTTTCTCTGCTGAGAGGAAAGTTAACCATACGGTGTACCAAAAAATGAAAGCTGGCCAGTTTGTGTTGGTCGCAGTGGAAGGAGTCATTAGGAATATATCGGTTAGTGGCAGTATTTTTTCTATAAATATCAAATTCTAGTGTGTTATTAGCGTTCCTAATCACTAAAGTATGGAAATTATTAAATGTAAGAATAGTTTAAATAGAGATAGAGGGCCTATTCCGTATAGTCAATTGTATTGGTTGATCGAGGGTGACTAGTGGGATTCCAGGATTGGTTCCTTTGGTTCCGCTTGATTAAGCAAACATTTAGTATAAAAGCGAGTTAGGTAGAGTTTTAAATTTAGTTTTAATGTCCTGATGATGCTAACATGGTTAGCGAAACGCGCGTCGAGTGCAATAATTCTGTTTCGGTATTGTGGATAAAACTCCGTTTTAGTGCATGTCGCCGAAGGTTCCAAACCCAACATAGTTGAGATGGCTTCACGGTCAGCGGAACTTAACCTTTATCGTAAGTTTTCTACTAAGATTAGGCGAGTGAGTGCAGATATTTGGTTTCTAAAGTCTTGTAAAAAATTTAATGCTTTCCCAAATTTTATTAAAATAATTGTTTTACCTAAATCTTTTCCAGTTACAGAAAAAGTACATTCTTTTGCCAGACAAAAGTGGCTAGATTTAGAAATCAAAAATTTGTACAGTAAACGAAGTATGTTTGAATTAGAAGCATACAGATTTTATAAAAAGCTAACATTTAGATTAACAAATATTGAACATGAAGAATGGTACGAGTTCAAGTGAAAGATGTTTTTAGTAATTGACACAAAATACGTCAAGAAAATGTCATCCATCAATAAAAAACTAAAAAAACTTAGGAAAATGAATCCTAAGTCTGATAGTTCTCAGGAAGTCGTAGGCATTATGGAAAACCTAACTTCTCAATCTTTTGATAAACATGAATTAGATCTTTTGAATAAGGGTCTGAATTTTGCATTGCCTCCACCAAAGGATAACTTACTTGATATTGTAGGTAATATAGAAAGCTCTATTCAACATCTTCCTGACTCTATACTAAAGGATTTGTTAGAGAAACATGCAGGAATCAGATCTCAAAAAATTTAATTAATAATAATGTTAACTCTCGTCCTGGAAAAGGAAAAAAATACAATCAAGAGATTAAAGGAGAAAGATGTTTTCTATCTAAAAGCTGACAAAGGTAATAAGGTTGTTATAATAGACAAAAGCGAATATTTTCAACGAGTTGATAATTTAATAGAATCCGGGCCCTATAACAAAATCTCAAGGAATCCGTTATCTAAGATGGTAACACAAGTTAAAAACACTTTGAAGAAATGTAGCAACCTTATTTCTGATCAAATTAAATTCAAATTATCTGTGAGCAATCCTACTATGCCGAAACTATATTGTCTTTCCAACATTCATAAACCTGGGAAGGCAATGCGTCCCATAGTCTCGGCAATAGGATCGAAAACTAATAACATATCCAAGTGGCTAGCAAACCAATTTGAACATTTACCTATAAAACAACATAATTCAGGAGTACTAAATTCTTTAGATTTCATAAACAAAATTAAAGGTATGAACCTTAAGGAAGGTGAAATTTTAATCTCGTTTGATGTTTGCTCATTGTTCCCTAGTGTACCAATCCCACATACCTTGCAATACCTTGGTGAATTACTTGAGATGAACAGTTTTGATAACGAAATCAAACAAGAATATTTATCTTTAACCAAACTTTGCATTGATCAAAATTATTTTCAATATAAAAATAACTACATATTACCAACAACTTGAAGACACGGCAATGGGCCACTGTTTATCGCCGTTCTTAGCTAACTTTTTCATGAGTAAATTTGAAAATGAAATCAGTCAGGAGTTCGAATATTTTCCAAGGGTATGGTACAGGTATGTGGATGACATTTTCGCGTTTTTCGATACAAAAACTGCTAATATCGAAGATTTTGTAACCAAACTAAACAACCGTTTCCCCGCCATTAAATTTACTTATGAAGTCGAGAACAATGGCAAACTTCCATTTTTGGATACTTTAGTGATTAAAAACGATAATAACACTATAATTTGATATTTATAGAAAAAGTACTGCTACTAACCGATATATTCCTAATGACTCCTTCCACTGCGACCAACACAAAATGGCCAGCTTTCATTTTTTGGTACACCGTATGGTTAACTTTCCTCTCAGCAGAGAAATATAAAGGAGACAATTAAGAATATAGCGAAAATTAATGGTTTCAATAATAACTTAATAAATAGACTAATTAATAGGCATTTGTTTAGAAAGACCATTCGTGATTCCACTTCTTTCGTCAATCAGGATGAAAATACAAAATATGTCTCGATACCATATAATCCTCAGTATACTAGAGGACTTCAAAAAGTCTTTAAGGAAGCAGGTTTAGAGAGATAGTCCATTGTATTGGTTGATCGAGCGTGACTAGTGGGATTCCAGGATTGGTTCCGCTTGATTAAGCAAACATTTAGTATAAAAGCGAGTTAGGTAGAGTTTTAAACGCGCGTCGAGTGCAATAATTCTGTTTCGGTATTGTGGATAAAACTCCGTTTTAGTGCATGTTGCCGAAGGTTCCAAACCCCAACATAGATTACACTTAACATTAAATATTAAGAGTACCTAGTCTTAGTAGACTTTATTTTTGATGTAAAGATAGTTTGTGTTTCTAATAAATAAAAATTACGTACTTGGTTGCTTCATTTTGCAGTTGTAGAAGCATTGCAAGAAACTCGTTTGAAAACCTTTTTTCACAACTCGCTCGACTTGTGGACCTCGCTTACGGCTCGGCTCAACGTCTTCCCCGTGTGAAAAAGTCGTTTTCAAAGCTTGTTGTTTAAATAGCTTTTTGAAAAGGAGTGTAAATATCCGGAGCGAATCATGAACCAAAGTAAAGGGCGGGATAACGGTAATATTGGCTTCAACTGCGTTGGGGAAACTCCTTCCACCTTTCATTTACAAGGCAGAATATCTGCAGGATCTTTGGATTGAATGTAGTCCTGAAAAACAAAGAATAATAGAAGTAAATCAGGATGGACTGATGATGGTCATTGCTTCCTCGATTAGTTTCAAAAGACTGTTGTCCCATAAGTTGGATGTTTTGAAGAGAGGCAAGTCCGCACTGAAGACTCGCATTTGTCTCCGGCTGTAGTTAAGATGTGCGTGGAAAATGACATGTCACTTTTATTTTTGCTGGCTAACTCAACCCATTTAACGCAGCCATTAGATGTGGCCGTCTTTTGACCGCTAAAGACGCATTGGAGGGCGGCCTTAGAAAAAATAAGGTCATGGACCATTTTGCAAAAAGTGCTTTCCTGATCTCTTTAAGTAGACCTTAGACAGAATGAAAGATGGTTTTGATAAATCGATTTTTTTCCCTTAAATATAAACAAGGTTCTTGAAAACTCCCTGTTTTTGAACCGCCAGAAAATCAAAAAAGTCGAGAAGTTCCACTAAATGAGAGCCTCACTATATTTTTGAAAGAAAGGCGTTATCGAAATAAAGATTTAGATCCGACAAAAGATAGCAACAATTTACTCGTAGTTCCACCAGTTCCAAGTGTCGCGTCGCGTCGATCTTGATGATTTTGAATCTTATGATGAATACAGTAAAGATACTGATGACTCTCAGGTTGGTCTTGCAAAAAGAGAATAATCAAGCCAAGGGGTAGGGGGAGAATGCAGTGAAGAGAGATAAACGAAGAACATGAAAAAAAATCAAACCTGCAAATTAGAGTAGTCTTATTCTTAATATTTGGTGCAAGTATATAATGCTTTATGCTTCAGTCAAGTTTATTCAAGGCATAATTTAAATATTCATCTATTCTTGGATGTAAGATGCGTATTTACTTGATTTCAATTATATTATAGTTAGAATAAAAATAGAAGGCAGGAAACATTGAAGAAAAAACATTCTTCTATGAAAGGTACCTATATTTGGCCTCAAAGAAGTGTCTGGTATTCTTATTTTTATAATAAACTATTAGACTTGAATAAAGAAAGTTTGTTCTTCTTATAATAATAATTAGACTCCAATCAAGAAAACGAACTCTATTTTTAAGTTTAAATATATATTTGTATTGACACATCTTATACTTATACCAAGAATAGAATATTGCATTTACCTACTATTCCTGAGTACAGACTATATATAGTCTTCAATGCGCATGATTGATTAAACACGATGGCACTATTGGCTATTCTGTGACGATGGTATCCACGTCTTCTGTAATTTTATTTGTGGTTTTGCTGCAGTATAGCCTGGAAGACGATTTTATCGCGGGCGGTTTTTTTGTGGAATAGTTGAAAGAGTTTAATAATGGAAGAATTATTAATATCCTGAGACTGAGTTTTTAGCTATTAAGGTTAATAACTAGGTGATATCCTGAGACTGAGTTTTTAGCTATTAAGGTTAATAACAAGGTGATTTTATATTGTAATTGTTATCAGATGCCCACATATGCTGGCAGCGTGCACGCTTACCCAAACTTACCTAAACACTTTGGAATAATTTGTTCCAAGTCCCAGGATTTCAATAATTCTTCCATTATTAAACACTTTCAACTATTTCATACGAAAAACGACTAGCCCAATAAAATAAATATATTATATTTTGTATTTCATTGAAGCATGTCGTATGTTTACAGACAGAATAGTAATATTTGCTTTAAATCCAATTTATCCTTATTTTAAGAATATATTACGCTTTGAAGAACTCATATTATGTTTATTTAAAATATAGCACAAAATATATTGAAGTATAATATAGGTATAGCATAAATATAACAATCTTCATGAAACAATAATACCCCTATACTTGTTTCAAGTATCTACTCTTCTTAAATCAATACTAACTTAATCTTACTAAATAAGAATAACGTTTTATTTAATAATTGAAGTATAACTACATTTGCGACATAGGAAATGCAGCTTAGCGTTGACTTAAGATTAATAATCTTATAATAAGAATTGCTTTTTTCCGTGAAGCAAGAGGCAGCAGGGAAGAAAATAAAACGGGCGAGTAGTTAGAAAAGGAGGAAGGGACTCAAAGACGTTGATTGGGTTAATGTGAAATTTCAGGATGATCACGGAATTGACAAAGTTTTTTATGGAAAGGTGCTACAAAATATAGGAGAAAAATTCCTTGGAACTTTTCTGAAACAAACCGCCTATATGAATGTTATGTATTCCTAAATGTTCCAGATAAATACGAATTTCAAAAGGAGTAAGCTGTTAGATATTAGCCGCCCCAGAAGGTCGAAGGGGAAGAGATATGTTCAAGAAATAATTCCAATGTCTTGTGGCGTTAAAGTAGTTTTAAATGATTTTATAATCTGCTTATGTTCAAGTTAGTTTTCTACGTGTTGAATAAAAATAGGTGAAGTAACAAAGCAACAACAAAATATAATTTTGTATTGGTATTACATACGTGAATTAAAAAGCAAAAATGTTGACAGTTTTACCAGAGTATAACAAACCAACGAGTAGCTGGGGGACCAAATTTTGCTGCGCATGTGCGAAATATGAAGTCCTTCCGTCAAACTGACTTTTGTTGTAGCGCGTCAATTATGAATTCTGATAAGTGCCTTTTAGTTTTGAATTGTGTCGTAATTTCAGAATTTTAAAACTGAATAAGTGTATAATCATGCCGGGTATTTCTTGTGCATATCGTGCCTGTTCAATTAGGTCTGGAGATAGAAAATCTTTCTTCAAATTTCCTCTAAAGATTATGACCGGTAAGTACGTAGCTACTAACACTAATCCTCAATATAATGGTTGTTTTTTTTATATTGAAATTAAATTAATTGTTAGTAATTACTCTTGAAGAATAGATACATTTTGATACAGGAGTATTAGTGGTGAAAAAGTACAATTTATAAGTGATAAATTGAATTCCAAAAGACGTTAGGTTCATGCGTACATGTAATGTGTATTGCTAGACTGTTCTAAGTTTCAAGTTTTTTTTTATCCAACAACATATATCTCCACCTTCTGCAGCAAAACTTTTCAAAAGTAGAATAATAATGCACCCGTATATTTGTTTAAAAAATGGTCTTTCTTACTTAAGCTGATATCAGACGGTTCACTTTTTATTCATTTCTGTCTTTCATTCAGCATCTTTCATTAAAAAATGAAACGTCTAGGCATTAAATGAATCAAAAGTGATAAATGAATTAATTAGTGAACCAATCCAGCGGTGTTGGATTTCGGCATTCTGAGTGATCATTCATCCGAATGAACCGAAAAGTGAACCGTCTGATATCACCTTTTTAGAGTATGTTCCTTTAAAAATTGTTATGCTGTTCTCACATGAAGAATCTTTGGTAATTTCCAGCAAAATAATTCTATTGTAAAGGAATTAAATTATTCCGGCCTGTATTAGTTTGTAGAAGTTATTTGTTGTAAGGCCTGGGTTTTATGTTTAGTTGGCCTGATATTTTTCATAGTAACCTAAAAAGAGAACCTAACCAACGATTTCTAAAAAGGAAAAATAGAATAGAAGAGGAAGAGCGGTTCGGTCTGTGTAATCACAAAATATTTTGTGTGTGTAATGTAAAGAGTTTCTCTCTAGCATAACGTGTCTTTGAATCACAGATGTAATATTCTAGTTTTGAATCATACCCTAATTTCCAGTAAATCTTCCCGAATCTTCCGAATAACAAATTTGGGTAATATTAAATATTTTGGAGAGATTATGCTTCTGTTTATCAATGTCTGCTACTATTGTATAAAAGACAATGAAAAGGAGTTTACTACATACAAAGGATTAAGGATTTTTTGAAAATAGACAGAAAAACATCATTGTAGGTTGGCCCCCCAATAACAATGAGCTAGTTGGGAATTATGGATATTTAGGCATCAAGTTGGGAACAGTTATTTGTTGCCAAAAAACTTACCTTAACCAATAATTCCAAAAAAATAATTAGTATCTTCCTAAACAAAAATTCAGGTTATCGTCAAAAAAGAAATTGGCAGAATTGCTATTTGATTCTGTTTCTAAAACACCGTAACTAAATCAGCATTATTTAGTTCTTTTATGTGATAACCCAACCTCTTAAGAGACATATTTTCTTGTAAGATTTTTGTTAACTTTTAATTTGTTTCTGTTTTTTTTTTGTTTTATTTTATTAAACATAATATTTGTGTTACACAAGTATAGATAGCATCCATATATAAAGGGTGTCTCAATAAGAACTGACTATTTTGTTATTTGGATACAACGAAAAGCTAATGGAATATTTTGAACTTTATGCCTTTATTGTAAAACTAAAACATGGGAGTTAGGTATGAAATATAATATACCTGAAATGACCACCTCGACAAGTTCATAGACAAGTTTATATCGATAAATTTATAACAAAATTACATCACATTTGACGTTTGTAGGTTTTGCTCTAGGTACTCTAGTTTTGCCAAATGTGTAGAAGTCTAATTCAAGTCCACTTATATTTTGATTGCGAATTGTAAAAGACATCACATACAGAACTTAGCTGGCATTCCAAAACTGCAATAATATGTGCCTTGATGTGTTATAAATGCTTCATTTTCGGGGTATAATGACAAGCTTCAAATCTCTACCTCTCCTGTATTGTAATCAAAAATTGCAAAATGACCAAGCTTGTGTTAAATATAATAAGTTTTATAAATTACAGTCATCATAGGTAGATCTAATGAAATTTTTCTTTCAGTGCCAAAGTCTAGACAGAAGCTTCTATTAGAAGTGATATACTGGATAAACCATGTTAAACAGATGATGGCATATAGACTATGTGAAGTTCTCTTTGAGGAAAGCACTTCGTACCTGATGCAAGTATTTGGTCAATATCTACAGTGGGTATTTAGGACAAGTCAAGATTCATCTCAAGAACCACCAAAGAAAATCAAGATCCTTGCAGGTAAATCTTTATAGCAATTGTTCATTGACATAAAAAAATCAAAGTATCAGTATTTTTTCTAATGGCACAAACTGTTAGAGCTATTTCGTTTGTCTAATCATTATGACTGAATTTAGCAACATCATGTTGAATTCCATGAGTAGAAAAATTTTATTGGTTGGATTTATTGTTTACAAGTGAGTTATACAACAGTAATTACCCTGATAGGTACTCAAAATTCAGATATTTCACCTCATCCTATAATCACAATAATTCAATAAACAATATGTACTAAAAACACTACCGGTTTTATGAGTTATGTACCCAATAGAATGTATCTACTGGTCACATAAATAGTTCCAGTTTTTATCTGAGTTGTACTAATTGATATTTGTCAGACACTTTATTGGTACTAACATGATATTGTTTGACTGCAATTAAATAGCCTTATGCTTGTTGTTAATACTGTATCAACAATACCTTCATTATTATTATCACTTTCAGGTCCTAGTATTTCAAAAGATGAAAACAAAATGGGCGAATTTGGATGATATTCAACCAATCAACATAAGAAAAGGTAATTGTGTTCTACCTTCTCACCTTTCACCAACTATATATGCTGAAGAGCTGCAATGTCAACCAGGACTACATAATAAATCAGTATATAAGGCCCTTGAAAACAAAATGAAGACAATGACTGATAAGGATAAACACTGCATCCTTTGTATCGATGGGTGATAAATTTCGTACTATTTTAGAAGATTGTATTTTAAATTTAAAGTATATATATTTAAAAGTGGAAGGCATAGCAAATGACATGGGCACGAACTTTATTGATTTGACTAAATGTCTAGAAATTACACCTGAAAATACAGAGTTTCAGGTAGGAGGTGAGAATATGTTCTATATTTTTGACCCATGAAATTTAATTAAAGCCACCCGCAGTAACTTAAGCACACCTTTTGCTTTCAGGGTAGAAAAACGTCTTGGTCATTTATTAAATGTTTCTATAATTCCGATAAAAAGCAGTTCTACAGGTGAGCACCTAAACTCACAACTTTTGAAAAAATGAGAGTGAGTTATGCCGCTCAACTTTTGAGCGACTCGACTCAATTGCCAGTGGTATGAATACATACGTGACTTTGGGTGCACTTCCAAATGAAGCTTTTGCAACAATTTAAATTGTAGAAAAATCTAGTAATCTGTTTGATATCTTGAACTCCTTATCATTAAATAATTCTTATAAATTTAAGAATATATTTGACAGATCTGATTCACAGTTGGAATTTTTAAACGAAGCTTTGGATTTTTTGCCAAATTTAAAGATATTAAACAAAAATGGTCAAGATTATTAAATGTTGGTCTATTACAATAAGAGATCTTCTCAATTTATGGCAAAAACTTTTAAACTGTTGGTATAAATATCTTAAAACCAGAAGACTGATTGTTTAGAAAATTGCTTTGGAAGTGTAAGGCAAGAGGGAGACAATTGCATAAATCCCACACCAATACAGTTTCAAAGTGCCTTCAGAAAATTATTTTTGCAGATTTATTTCCACTCAAATCACATGAATTGTAGGAAGGATTTAGATGATGTTCTCATTATTTTAAAATCTATGGACATGGTAGAAATTATTAATAAGGAGTCGGAAACATCAACTGCAGCAATTTCCTTGCCTGATTGCAATTACCGTAAAGAAACCGTTTCAACACAGAATGCTATCTACTATGTCTGTGGATATTTGATGAAAAGGTGTCTGGAAGTACATTCATGTGACATTTGCTATGCTTTTAGCAGATAATATACTAGTATTGATGTAGACAAACTTCTATCTCATTTTAAAGCTTTTGATGCAATTAAAGATACTTTTGGTGATTTATCATCACCACCCGAAAAGTGGGTTCATTTTATATACAGCCTTGAAAGTATTTTCAACTCGCAGTTTGAGAACATATGTACAGGCGGAAAAAAATTCTAATTATTTAGTGAATATATTTGAAAAACTTCAATTTCTCCATACCTGTTCAAATTTTCCCAAGCTGTTTGTATTAAAACTATTTATAAGACTAAAAATATTTTATACTTTAAAATTTAATAATAGACATCTCAAATGTAATAGTTCTCATAAAAAAGGCATTCGGAAATTCAAAATCCTGACACATGTATAGTTGAAAAAAATTATTGCATTTTTCATTTCATAACAATTTACCCTCATTTATGAAAACTTATGTATGTATGTATGTATGTAAATAGTAGCGTTTAGAGCTGTGTGTGTTCTCTTAAAACAATTTTTTTAAGTTATTTGATCTAGATATGGTATTGCTATTGTGCTCATTGCTTTTAATAATACTGTATGGTTTATTAGTAGGGTTATGTAACGGTAAATTGTTACCATAATGTTTATTTATAAAGCTAGTATTTAAGTTAACCGGAGTTCATGTCCCTGGGAAGACAGCTCAAGTTTTATCCCTTTAAATGCTTCTGCTAGGATTTTTACCGAATATATCTGTCAACAGTGTAAATAGAGTACCGAGACGGAGGAGGATCGAACAAGGTCGACGGGAATGTAGGTGCTCTCTTACTCTTGACAAGAGAGGTTGCTAATGTTAGACCATCATTCAGTAATAGTTTTTTTTTTCGAGCCATGCCTTAGGTATAGAGGACATAAAACATTCAAGGCTATTGCGCTGTTACGTCAGAATTTCTGACGTCAAAAGAAAAGATCCGTACGTCTTAGATAGACTCGTACGTTATTTTTTACACTAGCCAAAGAGATGTCTTTGTACCTGTTTTCTATTCCGGAGCACGTTCCGTTTTTAACAATTTTACATACTTATGACAATATTAGCCGCGTTCGTTTTTGTCATCTTTTTCCTCGACTTGCTCTGAAAATTTGACAGTCACGAGTTCTGTGTATTTAAAAAGAAAACCCAAGTCACGTGCCTGTCAAAATGTTGGAGCAAATCGAGGAAAAAGATGACAAAAACGAACGCGGCTATTGTTTTAAACGTCTGGGCATCTGAATAATACTTTTGACAGTTCGTTTAATTTAAAATAATAATATGCTTTTTATCGTCTAAAATCCGTTTAAAAACGATTTTAAATGGCAAAATTGTATATAACACCGCCCTGGGCGGTAGAATTGGTTTGCGCATTTCCGTCTCATTTGCCGAGATTTGTCCTCATATCGCCGCGTAAGATGTTTAGACATCAAAAATACATTTTTTCTAGAGATATCATTTTTTAGTATTATCAAATAAATAGAAAACAAATATTACTTACAGCATCTTTTTCACATGTGAAATAATGCACTAATTTTAAAATTAGAGCTTGCTCTTTCTCACTGAACCGGTGGGGCATCTCAAAACGATTTTTATTAGCAATTATTAGCGTAAAACACAAACCAACTACCAACAAATCAATAAATGAATTAAATCTGTTATTTTCGTTATGATATTTCGACATTCGACATTGACGCAAATCGATGTCAAAGATTCCAATTTGACGGAACAATTTAGTACATACGTTCATTGCATAAAGAAAGATGGAATGATATGACGTAACAGCGCAATAGACTTGAACGGACTTTAGTCAGTCATCCCTCCCTGGGATGGCTTAGTCCTGCCTTTAGGTGGTAATTTCTTATTTTTGGTTGTACACGTAGGTATGTCAAAATTTGTTTACTAAACATTGAAATTAAACATTTTTGTTGCATTTCTGCCGAAATCTACGCCGCAAATTTACTTTCAATAACTTATGACTAATAAACGTTGTTAGACTAGTGAAAATTGTTGTCTTTTATTTAAATTAATAATTTAACACCATTGTCTTCATAACAGTGGGTGTGAGGGTTAGAATCCCTTAAGGCAACTCGGGTAAGTAATTAAGTACTCCTGACTCACATTTCTTTAGCATACTGATAACAGTTACAGAATCAATAAAAACTTTTTGTTTGTGCTGTTGCAAGTTTTAATTTTCCTCCTCATTTCAATGGTTCAAAAAATATACCCAATACTACTTATTGTAATTTAAAGAAATGGAATACTATTAATAATAACAAGAAGTTGCTGAAACTAGAAACTAGTACAATAAGAAATGTCTATTTGAGAAACGTTGAAAACATCGTACAATATTATATTTTTCTACTACCTATCAAAAACCTCTGCTACACCCCTTCAATACCCTCCAAACCAGGCGGGTGTAAGCTCAAAGTGCTTTATTTAGGTTAAAAATTAACACATCAACATCTTAACATGATAAATGAAATCATGAAATACAGGGGTTTATTTTTTTCTCTCAACGCACCCTCATCAAAGGAAACTAAAAATTTAAATAAAATCCCAAGAAACTATTGAGATTCCTTTATCAATAAATCGTAGAAGAAATATAAGTAATATATATTTTTATAATGAAAGCTTTCAGAAATTATTATCGACAAGGGTGACAGGAAGTAGGAAAAACCACTACATTATAGAAAAGCTTTACGGAATCGGATTCAAATATGAAAAATGAGCAATTTTCCACTTCAAGTTTTTTATAGCGTAGTCGCAGAGTGGCTTCCTTTCGAGCCACTTCATGGTTTGAGCAGTTTACAAATATGAAGTCCATCTGTCATCGGCTCTGCCGGAATCGGTCCCTTGAACATCAAAGGTGCCGACGCTTTATGTCGCTACTCGTTGGTTTGTTATACTCTGGTTTTACTTTATAAATGTAAGTGTTTATTTATATCTGGTTACAAGAAATAATTTTTCGCTGAAAATATGCTTCATTACTAACATTACTTTCTATATTCAATTCGCGCCAGTGGTTCTTACATATTACAATTATAAATATAAATTTAAAATTTATAATATTAAATAAATGTTTTATTTCCAGAACAAATAATATCAATAAAATATGTATACATTTAATTGGATATAAGTACCTATATGATTATGAACATGAACACGTCTCACCTCATGCTTTCCACAATTTAAATAGGTATCCTTTTCACCCTTAACTATTTTTGATTAGTTGCTGTGTTTCAGTTCCCCAACAGAAAATGGGTGCGCACTGGTAACAGATAAAATATACAAACGAACATAGTCAATACCGACATTTTAATGCACTCGATCGTTTAGATTCTAGATCTTTCTTAGGGCCATCACTTATTATAAACAATATTATTTAACACATTATCGTTTTCTGCTTAATGAATCGCGACGCCCCGTCGCCCTAACAATACTTAGTACTAGGTCTTTTTTGAAGCATTAAACAGGACATTCTGACGTCTTAGGAATACAAGAGCCTGGTAGTCATTTCGCTGATGGATAGCAGCAGTTCTTTTGTAAATTACACCTGTATGGTCGGCATTTGTCTATGTTTTTAAACTATTACATATTTCTGGATATTTTTAGGCCATCAACCTATTAAAGCGTTTATTTTATGCCATTATTAGGTCTACACATTCAAATAGTTACACATAGCATTAGACAGGTGTAGAAGAATATATAGGAAAAACTGTGGTCTAAGCCCTAAGATGATTATATGGTTAGATACGAAGGTGGTGAGACTTATAACAACATATGGAGTTGTGACTTGAGGAACAAAAATCAGGCAAATGTGGGCGAAGAGGCTATTGAGTCACGCAAAGGCTAGCATACGTGTATGCCACGGGAGCCATGAACTCAACTCCTACGCCGGCTTTAGAGGTATTATTAGACCTTCCACCAATACACTTTTACATACAAGGAGAAGCTAAAACTGTAGCTGATAAACTGATGTAAGGACAAATTCCAATAAGCAAGTCATGGTGCCGATAATGAAAACTGCTGAAGGAGATGAAGCAAACAACGAGCTGCTCGAAGATTACACCACTCGAACATACAGGTTTGAGAACAATTTTAACATCGTAACACCAGAAAGAAACGACTGGAAAAGAGACCCATCAATAACTGCAGAATTCATCTGGTATACGGACGGCTCGAACACCGATCAAGGTCTCGGTGACTCACGTCTATCTACACCAAATTTTTGGACCTACGCATTTGGCAGCAGCCCAGTGGTGTCGTTCTAATATTTCACAAACTAACCCATGACAATGCCCAAAATGAAGACAAGACAGCTTTGAAAAATATATAAATTAGCACGTCCGCATGCGTGAAGGCACAAAATTGGTGTAGCTCGACGCGAATGGTCTCGGAGCGGGTATATATTATGAACCAAGGACGCGAACAAGTCCTTCAATATCTACTAGAAATCTAGCCACAATGTTTCAGGCGGAAGTAACGGGTATAAATATTGCGTGATGGAAATGGAGAAAAGGAAAACCACCAATGAGACGGTGCTAAACTACTACGATTGCCAGGCAGCCCTACAGGCAATCGAGGCCAACATTACAACATCTAAACTGGTAGCGACTTGCTGCAAGACAATGAACGAGCTAGGTAGTCAAAATAAAGTGATTCTAGCTTGGGTTTCGGTGCACGAACGCTACAGAAGCACTGAAACGGTCGATGAAATGGCCAAACCACGCTCGTAGGGGTCTCTTTAGTGGGTGGGACTAGACTAGAACCCTATTGTGGGGCGGCCAAAGGCATGAACTTTATAGCAACAGTGTCTCAAGAATCGTGAAATGTTCAATCAGGACAGAGACAAGCTAAGGAATTCAATAAGAATTCCTCAGCAAAGCTCACAGCTGAGTTTCTAATCCACATAAGCGTAGCCATGGTGGGGCACTTGGCTCAAAGGAAAAATAAAAATAAAAATATACGAAAATAATGCCTGAAGTTAAAAAATATATATTTAACTACCTCGGGACCGGGACTGCTAAACCGTATTTCAAGTTTCGAGTCTCAAAGGAAAAACAAAAAAAATAAAAATATACGAAAATTAAAATACCTGAAATAAAAAAAAAATATATACTGAACTACCGCGGGACAGCGACTACTAAACCGTATTTTAAGCTTCAAGTCTCAAAGGAAAAATAAAAAAATATATACGAAAATTAAAATACCTGAAATAAAAAATATATATATATTGAACTACGGCGGGACAGCGACTGCTAAGCCGTATTTCAAGTTTCAAGTTTCAAAAGAAAAATAAAAGTAAACGAAAATTAAAATACCTGAAATAAAAAAAATATATTGAACTAGCTAGACCGTATTTCAAGTTTCAAGTCTCAAAGGAAAAATAAAAAAAATACAAATACACGAAAAGTAAAATACCTGAAATTAAAAAAATATATTGAACTACCGCGGGACGGCGACTGCTAAATCGTATTTCAAGTTTCAAGTCGATATGACACGATCTCCGAGTCATGATTTCATGCTTTTCATACGTGCTGGTTGGCCTTGAGTGAGATTCTTATTGGCGCTAGCGTTGCTGGCTGGGATTTCTTTTTTCGGGGAATTACAGAGGACGGATCTTTAGCAAGGTCAGTTATACGGCAAGGTCAGCTGTCCGGTCCGTCTTCGCTCTTTGTCTGTTACCGTCAAAAATTTTTCAGGTGGGTTCCATAAATTGGTCACAAGAGGCCCCACGACCTTTTTGTTTTTTTAACGATTTTAACGACTTTTAAGTGAAAAATGGGCGTAGCACCCTAAAAGTTTTCCGCCTTCAGGCCTCCGGTGGCGGCTGCGGAGGGCATTCCAAGGGAATGAAACACTTTTCCAACTTTTCACCTGACAACCCTATCTTGCCCCTCCCTGGAGCGCCCACGCTAGTCTACAATAGAAAGGCTCTCAGAATGATGGTAGGATTATTGCCTGACCCTTGTTGACTGAAAAGAGTGGAAAGACATTTAAGTCTGACATGGCTGGCAGATAAAAGCCTATGTAGGTTCTACCAAGAAGAAGAGGGAAATGCAACCCACGCTCTATGTCTCTGTGAGGGTATCGTTGGCATCGGTTCATTGTATTAATATTGCTAATTTGGACGACTTGCTATCAGAACTAAATTTTCGGGTTCTTCGTTCTCTTCATCTGTATAAAAACTTTTCCATCAATGGTACGTGTAGCGATCAAACAGAATTGCTGGTCTTGATATTTTAACTCAAACATATCCCCTAACAGCAGGTTTTGATATATCTACATCTACCTAACAGGTATAGATTAGGTACTTTTTAGGATTTTGTTATTTTTATGTGAATCTGTTACCTAAAATTTATATTATTATACGTTGTTACTTGTTCTATAATAATTTTATTAGTTATCCTTAAAGTTATTAAATTTTAATTTAATAATGGAGCCTTATACTGAGCTTTCAGCTTTAGTGCGTGTATAGAAATATCGAATTATTTGTTTTTATAGTAGATTTAACACAAAGTTACTGGTTTCGTTTTTTATAATGTAATATCATTTAATTATCACATTCGAAAGTCCTTCGATTTTACTTTCATTTTGACTGTCTTCGATACATGCTTTTTCCACCGCTGCCTGGTCAACCGCAAACGCGATCGTTTAAAAATCAATATATACTTCATTGATATTGCCATTAAACCACGGATATTATATATAAAATATACGTTATCTCTAGGCAGTATCATAATCTTTAATTTGAAATTAGTGTGATAATGTAACTATCGGGTGACGCTTCGAATCTAGGATAGGAAAAATACGATTATTAATTTAATTTGAAAGAATATATCCAGGATAGAGTTCGGTGCCTAATATATAATTTATTACACATTTAATATCTAATATTCAAATCGTAGGGTTTAACGATAATTTTCGTAAGAATATCCTAAATAAGAGGTAATTATGTAATATTTATCATTTATGGCAATATTCTTAATGAAATATTTCGTTCACGGTCCTGCAGTGCCAAAATAAGAATACGGTATGGTCAGAACATTGTAGTTTTAATAAGTTGTGGTGCCAGGAGCTGAAAACTAAACGCCTTAAATATTTTACGTGTATACCATATTACTACTTCCCTTCTGTTCTCGAAATTTTTCCGAGCCTTCAATGAAGCTCAGGCTTTTGAAGTAGTTGAGCTTCTGCAGAATACGCTTCCTGTCAACTTTGCCGCCTTTATGTATACTCCAGCAGAGTATTAGATTTGTCGGGTCATCCAATAGTCGCCTTAGCCTAAACTATATACTTATCCCAATCTGTTGCCCTTGGATTCCGACATGGCGGTATGCCCTATAGCTCTCTATAACCTTTGCCATGAAGTTTAGGGTGCTCACTGTGATATCAATGACATGTGAAGGTAGTCTGTGCACAAACCTTGTGTACCTTCCTCTATTCCAGAAACGCCTAACCTCGGACGTATAGTAAAATATCCATATGACGCCGCGACTATGATATTAGATCCAATTAGGATCGGTATATTTTTTTTTCCTGGTGATCAAAGCTAGACGTTTAAGATGGTTATGGTGGTAAATTAGCGACATCGTTACGGTAAACATAGTTACCTACTATCAAGCCGGTTTTGGCTTACAGTGTATTCCAAGACAATTATTCTTACGTTTCTTGTTTCCCATTGGTAATGATACCAGGCTGAAATTCTTAGATGCCTTAATTGCTGTCCTTGGCGGCAGCAAAAATTCTATATCAACAAACAATATTTCGAGAAGATAGGTTATTTGGCTATTAAATAGACAGGATGAAATTATGACCTTGTAGTTAAGCTACGCATTCTTAGAATCCGTTTTAAAGACGGATCCGCTTTAAAAACGGATCCGTTTTAATAACGGATCGGATCATGTGTATTTTTTAAGTAAACGGATTCTACTCGGAATTATCTTCGGATCTGGAATAGTCTATTAGCGGTTTGTGTTAAGTGATGAATGCTACTGATTTTTTATTGTTAAACATGATAATGGAGGAAGATGAAGAAGAAGAATAATTATTACTGCTGCTAAAATGGGAAAAAACATAAAAAAATCCATAATATGCTCAGAAGGCGTGAACAGGAAGGTGCTTATAATATATTGGTTCGTCGTCATTTAATCGATGATGACACTAAATTCAAGGAGTACTTTCGCTTGTCTCCATTTTTATTCAGCTTAAAGCTTAAAGCTTCGCATTCTTAGAATCCGTTTGTATCCGTTTATAAATCGGATCCGTTCGGC
>MU184443.1:38130-52085 GCA_016904865.1 Pissodes strobi | reverse complement strand
TATATTACTGAACTCGCCTTAAAGAGCTCTATCGCTATACAAAAGAATATACAGGGTGTCCCATTAAAAAAAACATTAATTTAATCTGTACAGTTGAATTTCGATGTTCAATTGTTTTTCTAGTAACACCGCAGAAAACTGTATGAAAATCCTTACATCTTTTGTATTTAACATTTTTTTATACGAGGGCAAATAAAAAAGTTAAAGGGGGGTTACATTTATAACCGGACACCCTGTACATAATATACATAGATAAAATAATTATTATTATACATTATTATACAACAATTAAATTGTAATAGGATATATTCTTCGTCATCTGAAGAACTGTCATCACATCTTGACATTATAATAATTAAAGGGTCGACCGTTTGATCGATTAGGTTACCAAGATCTCACATTTCCTCCTCCTGTTTAATCACATGCTGGACTGCTTTTCGCCAGTTCTCTGGTATCACTTCCTGAACGGCTTGATCAAACAGTAGCCTAACATATTTCATTTTAGTGCTAAATGGAGGATCATCAAAAACTTTATTTTTTGCGATATAGCTTAGTTGCCTAAGTTTTGTGATATAAATTAATCATTAACATAAAATTATAAATATTATTCTGGCAACAAAGGTATATTTTCTACAACAGAAATTTAATAGCTAATTATGCCTAGATTATGCAGAAAACTGATATAGTTTTGTACGAACCCATCGCTGCTTCTGTTATAGCGGTGGTTTAAAATCATATAAATTTATCAATATTTCAGTTCAATATAAGAGCAAGACATGATTTCTTAATTTAAAAATCGTAGTTCCGCTAACATTGAAATAATTCGAAGGAAAAAAAATAATAGGCAAAATTCTCAAATGTAATTAAACATATTAAATATGAGACCTGCAGGATAGTCTGAAGACTCAGCTCTTTACATTTGCTAAATACTTGCTATAAAGATGCAGCGTCTATGATCTAAGCGTACAATTTATGTATATATAATATTTAAGTAATTATTTTTAGCAGAATATCATACACTTTTACTGTAATTGCTGTGCTAACAGTAGGATTGAATGCATATTGTTTTATGAAGTTCTTTGACTGGATAAGCTATACATTTCATTTCTTCAGAGACTTCCAACTTTTATTCTTGAATATATTCTTGAATAGTGTTTCTGAAAATGCATATTCTATGAAGGCAATGTTCTTTGAAGTGAATCAAGAATTATTATCAGTTCAAAACGAATATTTGAAAAATTCGCAGATGACAAATAACGTTGTAAGTATTTGTAGGCACCGATTTAGAACTGTAAAAGCCTCCAAGCAAAGCTGCTATGGGGAGCCTATGGCAAATTAACAATGAAAAGAGCATACGTTTATTCTGTAGATTTGTTGTATATTGTTAAAAGCATTTGAAATATTATGAGCAATCACAATAACCTTAACAAAGGTACAAAATTTTATAAAAAATCTGTATTTGAGATGCTTATCTATCCGTAAAAACTACATATTTTCAATGCAATAATGACTACCCGAAATAAAATTATGGTGTTGCCATGGGTTCACCTTCACCATCTTTACTAAGTAATATTTTCGTGAAAAATTTTGAAATTAACTTACCCAATAATGGTGAAAAAGCGGGTTCTGAAAAGTTTATATAATAGAACAATAACTATGTAATAATGAACAGGAAATAAATTTCGAGAAAACAATTAGATCTAAACTACCAAAACCACATAATGAAATGAAATTTTAAAAAATGTGAATTTAATGCATTTTATATTGGTTAAATCTGTGGACCATTAATCAAATGAATATAACATCACCAAATATACAATCATTAAAATGCAGAATTCTCTAAATCAAAGATATTTGTCACCATTCACAGAATACAATGAAACGTTTAGAAAAAAAAAACGTAATATTAAAGAAAACGCTTTAATTTGTTAAATGCAAAATAAAAAGAGTTGCGCTGCTACAGTTTCAGCTAATTTGAATAATACTGAAGCTTACCGACAAAAATACTTAAATTAACAAACTCATAACTAACAGAATTGCACGGATATCATTTAAGCCTTAATATGTTATTATAAATCTGTATCAAAAACCTATAAACAAGACAAATATTATTTACCTACAAACACGTCAATAAGTCATAAACCAGATAAACCACAAGCATTAATGACATTCCAAATCAATGAATTTAACTGATTTATTGAAATTGCAAACCTGTTAGACAAAAGAAACTTTTAGTAAAAGAGTTCTGAGTTGTTAGCTTTACCGTCGAAACATAAAGTCTTTTTAGGCATTTTCTTTTCTTTAGTTTACTCCGCAAAAGGCGAATATTTACCAACAAAACTCTTGAAAAAATATAAGCAAAAACAATTCTTATAACTATTAATAAGAAAAAGACAAATGTAAACCAATAAAATTTTAAAAATGCATTATAATTTAAAATATATTGAAAGCAACTATATGTTTAGTTAATAGTTCTTGTCGACTCTGATGTGATGTCATATCTTCATCATCATCATCATACAGCCATCATCTAATCTAGGCCACTGCTGAACATAGGCCTCCCGTAACTCTGCCCAGTTTCATCGATATTGGGCTGCTTGCATCTAGTTGATCTTTATTCTTTTAATGTGCATCTCGTTGGAGGACGTCCTCGATTTCGGTACGCTTCCTCTCGGGGTCTCCATTCGACAATTCTTTTCGTCCATCGTCCATTTAATAATCTCTCTACATGACCCGCCCAGTTCCATTTTAATTGACCTATCCTTGTCACCGCATCCATAACGCCTGTGCGTTGTCTTATTACATTATTAGGAATCCGATCGCTCAAAGATATTCCCAGCATAGATCTTTCAATTTTCTTTGTGCAATCCTGATTTTATTTGCCGATTGCATGGTAAGGGTCAATATCTCGGCGCCGCGCCGTACGTCAGGACCTGCAGAACACACTGGTCAAAAACCGTGCGCTTTAAGCACACCGGGATATTGAACCTTAAGATGTATCCGAGCCTTCCAAATGCGACCCAGGCCAAACTAATCCTTCTCTTAAGTTCATGTGTTTGGTTGTCTGCTGATTTTAATTTCATGACCCAGATATTTATACGATGAGACCTGCTCTAGGGGAGTGTTGTTTACCATAAGATTCTTGGTCATGACTAGGTTCGTCATTATGACATTCATCTGAAGTCCCACTCGTCTCGAGGCGTTGTTGAGTTCATACAACACTTTACATGCATCGTCTATTCTATTCGTGATAATACTATATCATCCGCGAATCGCAGTCTTCGCCATCAGTGTTGATATCTGATGAGTCCCAATTGACTTCCTTACATATTGACTCCAGCAGAGTCGTGAAAAGCTTGGGTGAGATTGTGTCTCCCTGTCTTACCCCTCTTCCCATTGGAAACTTATTTGTGTCGGAATGTGCCATAAGACTAGCCCTTGCTGTTTCATAGGTATTTTTCATGAGCGATATATATCTGTGGTCAATTCTAAAGGCTGCCAAGGCTTCCAACATATTATCTTGATGGACAGAGTCAAAGGCTTTCTGATAATCGACGATTAGTAGAATTAGGGGTTTGTTGTATTCTATGGTTTTCTCAATTAATATTTTTATTACCTGAAGATGGTCGTTCGATTATTTCGTTTTATAATACTGTTATTAACTTTCCGAAAAATTTTGTACGCTTTTTTCAATTCCTTCAAAAATGTTCCTTTTTTCCACAAAGCATATTTTTCTTCCCATTTTCCGATCTCCGACCCCGTAGCTGAACTCCTTCGGCTTTTCTTCGCCGAAAACCGCGTTTCTTTAACTTTTTTTTTATTTCTATAAATGTTTTTCTTATTTGGTTTTATAATACTTTCATTAACTTTCCCAACAACTTTTTTTCCAACTTTTTCCCATTTTTTCGTAAATTTTTGAGTATCCGGGGAGGTGGGGGATAGGGATATAATTCCCACTGCCCCACTGATATCGGCAAAAAACGGTTTTTTCCCCAAAATTCCCCCTTAAATTTGAGCCCCCCCCCATTTGGTCAAAGGTAGCCTTCATGAGGCGCAACTATCATAAAAATTTTGATCCTGTAGCTCTTCCTACTCTCCCGAAATTAATTATTTTAATTATTTTTTTCTCCCCCCTCTCCTGGCCGAATCGTTCAGTTTTCGTCCAGGATCCTCATTTTACCCCGGCTACTTACATGTCCCGAAAATTTCAACCCTCTAGCTATACTGGAACATGCTTAATTAAAGGGGCGTTTCACTTTGATAAGCGCTTATTTTTTCTGACTTTCTTCACTTCAAAAATTTGTGAAAAAGATTTATAGTTTTTAAGGAAAATTTGGCTCAATTCACACCTTTTTGAAGTCTTTTGAATGTGACGCTATTCTTTCTCTGAATTAAGGTTCAGTTATAATCTATAAACATAGATCAAGAGTAAAATCACTCTTAATTTGATACAGGATTAAATTGCTTTGATGATATCGTCCTTAAATCCTTAAACCTGCCTGACTTAGAGTATGCACTATATAACGAGTTTTGTTTGGTTTAGAAACAAATCTATAAACGAATATCTGAAAATATTTATTTTTAAGTATTTGGAAAAAAATTGCTAATAATCAAAATGTTTAATAACTATTTCAAAAATTTAAACAAAGCTTTTATATAGAGAAAAAGTATCACAATAATGTATGTGTTTCAGGAAACTGTCACGGGCAAGTTATATAGATCTCGAGGAAAAGCATTCCATACCTACAGAACTCCGAAATGTTTAGGGCTTCTAAGGAAAATCACTAAAAATCATAACGATCTATGCGAACTTACAGATACTTTGAATGAGTTCTTGGGCTCAGTATTTGTACTTGGCGTGCTTAGTACTGTTGCAAATACTGTATGGTCAGTTACTGTACTAATAGAGTATAATCTACTCGAAAAACTTAACCTTCCATTACTGCTATTGGCGAGCAATATAACATACAAATTGGGATGGATATTGATATGTATCGTAAGTACCTTTTTATCAATGGAGTTAACGTATATATGATTTGGTCGAGTGTCTTCTGCATATGCTAACGGATTTCCGGTAATTAATTTAACATTTATTTACCTACGATATTCCTAGTGTAGAGAGAAATCAAGTTTTGAAATAAGTAAGGATCTAGAATAAACACAAGACACCTATTTAACGAATAAGATGCGGTAAAATTCAAGTCACTACGCAAAAACATTATTACAAATTTAAACTTAGTAATTTCGCCGAAAGAAAATTTAAAATACAAGTTGGTTTTTGAGTTTTAGGAGACAGTGACCGTTAGACCTTTGGTGTCCATATACAGGTGCGGGGGTGACTTTGTGTGTGATATGTAGGACAGGCGGAGATATGTTTGTGCATTGGGTTATTGGATGTGTGTATATATAGAGAGGAGGAGATTGGGCAATTGGGAGTTCGGATAATTATATGAAGGGGTATATTTTGATTCTTGGGAGAAAGAGTAGTGCATTATTGGTTTAGGAGGGAAAAATTTTTCGCTCAAGGAACCGATCAGCTGATGATCATGTAAAGGGGAATTGTAGAGAGGACATTCGGTGAATATATATTTAACTATAAGTGGAAGGTTGCATCTATCGCATATGGATTGAGGGTGACCGGATGGTAAATATCCATGTGTGAGCCGGGTGTGGCCGATGCGAAAGCGGTTCATGACCACACGTTCGCTTCTGGATTATTAACATCATGTAGTTTGTTTTCGGTCTCTAGTAGATCCTATTCTGGTTTAGCAAAATTGAGCATAGTACTTGTTTTATGATCGGCACACATACAAAAGGAAAATCCTATACCACTCAACGAGCGGTGCGTGTGCAGAGAAGACGGTGAACGTAGCTTGTAGGCATAATTTAGTACAGTTGAGAGACAGGTTTACGTTCAATCCTATATCTCTATGATTCCGAGCGAGGCGGTCCGCTCTTTTATTGCCAACAATGCCTACGCCCGTGTGGGGTTGCTAGTCACCCATCGGGCGCCCCACAGGTGGCGGATAGGGGAATGCCTCCCAGATATATGGGGTACCGGGGAAATGAAATACTCGGGGCGGACCAAAACTAGCAATTTCTCTGCAGCGTCTGATCCAAAATGGGCGGCTGCAAACAGCGTCAGATCCAAAATGGACGGCTGAAATCACACTCACTAACCCGTTTAGCCAACGTGGTGTTTTATGGCTAAATAACCCTTCAAATAGTAAAATGGAGAAGTTTAAAACAAATGGAATGGGACCCCAGGTATATAGACCTAAATCCCACACCTCCCAGGAGGTCTGCCTCGAGGACTCTGGGGGAGGCAAAAATTCGCTTTTACATAAAACCAGAGAGAACAAAAAAACAAAAGCATAACAAGGCAAAAACAACACTAAGACTAAGCACTCTAAATGTAAGAACCCTAAGGAATGATTCCCAACTATACGAATTGGAGGAAGAATTAACACACATAAAATGGGATGTGATTGGGATGTGTGAGGTAAGAAGAAAAGGAGAAGAATGCGTTATACTGGAATCAGGATACACACCTTATCATAAAGATCAGAGAATGAGAGTCAGCGAGGAGTGGGTTTCCTGGTGAACAAGACTCTGGCGGCAAATATTATTAAGTTCGATCACGTCTCCCATAGGATCTGCTCGGTATCAATAGGAATATCTAAATACTGCAAAATCAAAATTATACAATGCTATGCCCCAACATCAAGTCATAGTGACGAAGAAATAGAACACTTCTACGATGAACTTAGAGAAATGATCGACAGGGAACCAACAAAACATACCTTTGTAATTGGGGATTTTAATGCTAAATTGGGGAAAAAACAGGAAGAAAATGAAAAATATGTTGGAAAATTCAGCTTCGACGAGAGAAATGAAAGAGGCATAAAACTATTAGACTTCTTAACAGAACAAAAAATATATTCAATGGCATCCTTCTTTAACAAAAAGAAACAAAGGAAATGGACATGGCAAAGTCCAGATGGAACTACGAAAAACGAAATTGACTACTTCCTATCCAGTAACAAATTAGTTGTACAGGATGTTACTGCATTAAATTGTTGCAATATCAACAGTGATCACCGAATGCTAAGGGCAAAGATAACTATAAATAATAAATTAGACCGAATGAAGACCTTCAAAAGAAATCAACATGATATAGACCTAAAAATGTTGATTGAAAATGCAGATAAATACCAGCAAAAACATACGAAGGAGATTAAGGAAATAGAAAAAACCCAAGGAAAAAAGAATCTAGATGATACCAGCCAGGCACTAACAAACATCATGAAAAAAAAACGGCAAGAGAAGTAGCAGAACAGAAAAGGAGGAAAACAGGCAAACTTAAAGACGAAACAAGAAGAAACATTGGGAAAAAGAGACAACTATTAAAAGATAAAACAAAATCGAAGAACTCAGAATTTTAACAAAAGAAACAAGGAAAATGGTAAAGAAGGACCTGAAAGAACATTATGAACCAGAAGTTGAGAAGTTACTAGAGAAAAACAAGGGCCTACGAAGTCTGAGAGAAAAGAACCACAAAAAACAAGTAATCGCCCTAAAAGATCAAGCCGGCAACGAGATTAGAAACCGAGAGAAAATAGTACAAATAACCGAATATTTTTACAAGAACTTATACACGACAGTGAAAGAACCCGACATAAAACAAGAAACCAAAAAGATAAGGAATGTAGGATCAGAAGATATTCGGGAAATCTCAAAAGAAGAAATAATGCATGCTCGAAAATAACAAAGCACCAGGGACGATGAAATCCTGATAGAAATGATAAAACAAGGAGGAGACATAGTGATAACCATATTGAACCAACTGTTTAATGAATGTATAGAACAAGGAAAAATACCCAACAACTGGAATAATGCTATTGTAATATTGCTATTCAAGAAAGGAGGCAAAACAAACTTGGAGAACTACAGGCCGATCTCTCTACTGTCACAAGTATATAAGCTATTCACGAAAATTATCACAAATAGATTCACAAAAAAATAGATCAATACCAACCGGAAGAACAAGCCGGTTTTAGAAAACAGTACAGTACATGTGACCACCTTTTGACCATAAGGATACTAATGGAAAAAGCAGTAGAATATAATATGGATATCTGCATGGCGTTTGTTGACTTTCAGAAAGCCTTCGATAGCGTTGAACATTGGGCATTATTACAAGCACTCTCAAATGCAAGAATAGACAGCAGATATTCTAATATTATTAAATATATATACGAAAATGCCACCTCTACCATCCAACTGAAGAGCAATACAAATCCTATCAAAATACAAAGAGAGATAAGACAAGGTGATATATTATCTCCAAAACTGTTCACCATGGCCCTAGAAGACGTTTTTAAACAACTAAATTGGCTTGATAATTTGAGATACGCAGATGATATTGTGTTGATAGGTGAAAACAAAGAAGACCTAAGACACATGTTGATGGAATTAGAGGAACAATCGGCTAAAATCGGACTAAAAATAAATCTGTCAAAGACAAAGGTAATGTGCAAAGAAGACCCCCAAATCACAATGGAAAACCAACCAATAGAAAATGTTACTAGCTATATTTACCTAGGTCATATAATATAATTATGAAGAGAGCCAAACACAAGAAATATATAGAAGAAAACTCGCGTGGGCAACCTTTGGTAAATTGAAGAACACCCTAAAAAACAAAAATATTCCAATGCATCGTAGAAGTCACCTATATAACCAATGCGTTCTTCCAGTAATGACATACGGTGCTCAGACATTGACAATCACAAAAAAGTCGCTAAATATGCTCAAAACAACACAACGTGCAATGGAAAGACAAATGCTGGGAGTGTCCCTACAAGACCGGAAACGAAATGAACAAATAAGACGCATAACTAAGATCAAAGATGTTGGGGAGACAATAGCCGAGCTTAAATGGAGTTTTGCAGGTCATGTGGCTAGATTACAGAACGAACGTTGGACAAGGACCATACTACAATGAAGGCCTTATCAGGGAAAACGATCCAGGGGACGACCACCGATGCGATGGACTGATGATATTAAACTAACAGCGGGCCTGGCGTGGCTGAGAGAAGCACAAGACAGGAATAAATGGTTACATATGAAGGAGGCTTATGTCCAGAAATGGAATGAATAAAGCTAGTTAAAAAAAATGTCCACGTAACCGGAGGTCCAAAGAAAGATCACCATATATTTCTTGATATTGATTCTATGTAATGGTGTGTGTATGTCAAGAGGATGGAAAGGAAAAAATAAGTTAATTGCTCTGATAGAACACAGAGATTCAGTTTCAATGATCCAACTGGTATGGCAGGGAGTTTGCTAACTTGTACCAATTACGAGGGATTACAGAAAAAAGTTTTTTTTGTACTATTCTATGAACTGAACGGCGCAAATATCTTTTTCTAATGAAGAAAGGGAAAACAGTGGTTGAAAAACCGGACGCATTGAATATAACCCAATTTTCAGTAAAACTAATCCAGGTTGATCCCAACAATGCGCTTCATCTAAATGGCTTGTTGCAAATAGAAACAACAGCAACTATTGCCTTGTTATTTTGTATTTGAAATTTGGAACTATTCAAGACACCCGACTTTTACTAACTGTCGATGCCTGTTGAAATCTTAATGGCTTGTGGTTCAAAAATTGTTACCTTCCCACATAACAAATAAAATACCAGAATTGACAAATAAATAAGGAGGAAAAAAACAAACAAAGAAAACAAACTCATTGTTGGTATAACATTGGAATTTTTCTCCCATGTATAAAAATTATCGATGAATTACAGCAGTAATGATTAAAAATTATCGGTATTTAGCCCAGGTATCATGTGACAATTTCAAGACGATATAATAGCCTAATAAGATGTATTCATCTATATTGCCATTGAGAAATCAGCTTCATAAATTACACTAATAAACGGGAAAGTATCTAAATATGCCTGAATGTCTATTTTCATCAATTTTTCTACAAAATATATTCTCAAGAAACTCAGTTTAAGATGGTTCAATGACACTACTTGTCTACCAGCCATTCATAAATATTTTAATAAGCGGATAGGTAGTTACCGGATTTCACCAGAATAACAGGGTGCAATAATGCAAAGCTGCAATATTGCGAGGCTACAATATTGCGACATTGCAAGGCATCGCGCATGTACCGGTTTTGAGACACATTTGGCAAAAGGCCTTCATTTTTCGGTTAATTGCTTTCAGCAAGCCTGGTGGTCTAGTCCATGGTTAGATCCTGTGCTTGTGATACGACGGCCCAAGTTCGATTCCCGTCAGTGCCGACAGATGTTTTTTTTATTTTTTTTTTAAGATTATATTTGTTTCTCTTTTTAATTTGGGTTAGTTTTGTTTGGTTGCGTTCCGTATCGAGCGACGCGAGCAGAAGGCCATGCGTGACAATTTATTCGTGAAGCAATTCCTGAAGTCGCTTCGCGAAGAAATTTGACAATCATGAAATACCCAATTCACATAGTCTGAAGTGAAGATTAACGCGAATTTATTTACGTAAATAGATTATGAATACGCACCTTAGCAACTTAGTAAAATTAGAAGCGCTTCTTATGATATTACCCTCAGTAATTTCACACATAAAATTTTTAGCCAATAAGAGGTCATTTCCGAAATTTTTGATTCTACAGGGTACTCTGTGTAAAACTATTAAACGGATTTTTTTCTGCTTAAAGTGAGCCAATTTTGAGAAAAATTACATTTTACTTACTGTACTACCTTAGAAAGGTAAGGACCCTTATAAATATTCAAAAACCTGATAAGTAACCAATCTTCGAGTGGATCTGCAGGGAACAGTTCATCTAAGTATAATATGTCCTAAACGACATCGTTTAGAGTTTAGGACATACGCTTACATAAACTATTCGATATAGATTCACTTAAAGAATGACACAATTTGTTCTCGAGCAGTTGCAACCGCTTTATTTTTTACAAATTAAACGACATAGTAGTATAATAAACGTTTTTGTAATTTTTATCAAAATCGAGTAACTCGAACTAAAAGTGCAAGATATTGCACATGTATATAGTTTTGATTTCTCTAAAATTTTGAACGAAAACAGTGGTGTACAACATTTTTCTGTAGAAGTCTTTTTGTGTTGGAGATATGTGCACGACCGACTTGAAGGGATTAAATCTATAATCTTATATATGAGAAATACGCTTTCTTTTACAATACTAACTTGTGCCCAAATGCCATGATTTAACTTTAAACTTTTTGGAGATGTTTAAGCAAAATTCATTTTTAGAAAATTTTAACACTATGCGGAATTAATACGGAGTATTCTACTGCTAAACTAAAAAATTCAATTTCTTATAATTTAAGTACAATTAAAAAAAATCCAGTTATATTTTGTTTTAGGGCCAAACAATCCTGATTTCAATAGCAGGGGCTGCGTTAACAGCAGAGGGTCAGAGAACTAGTACTTATTGCTATGGATTTATAGATCAACAACGCTTTCAACAAGTCGATAGAGATGAAGCTCGTATCAAAACTCAGCTAATAATGCTAGCTAAGCAAGCTGAAACCAGATGTCCAGAATTTAATGCTTCAGGCCTTTTTTCCTTTAATTTGAGCATTTTAGGACCAATGGCTGCAAATTCATTTGCCTTCATTGTCGTAGCAATTCAATTTATCTTAAATGAGCAGTAAAATTGTGTATGTTATATAGCAATAACTCAATCTGATGGAGAAAATGCGATCTAAAGTATTTTCTATTATGGTCGTTTTTCTCGGGAAGCATTTTTTCCAAAAACTGCGATTGAAAGAGATGCATAAAACACGAAAGAGATGCATAATCTGTGTGGCCTAGTTGGCAGTCTTTAATGAAGCTTGTTTTTATTTAGCGAGAGAAATAAAATCCTGTGAATTGGGATTCTAATCGGCATGTATTAACTTACAGCAGCTAACCAGCCAAAATAGGTATATATTTGCATCACTTCAAACATTTTCATCTAACTGTCCTTTGATAATTTGAAATGTCTTACATTTTAGAGCACTGGAGTGGAATAATTGTTGTATGATAAAATAATGTTATTCCTTAGATCGGTAGTATTTTCATTTAGATTTTTACATTTAGTACTAGGATAGTTTTATACACTGTCGAATATAACCGTTCGATTGAATTACTAGAATTGGTGTCAAATAATTTAGCTCTATTTTATGTAATAGACATACATTTTGAGTGAATTCATTTTCAGTTTCATTGTCACAAGAAATTTTCTAAGGAATTTCGAAATGACTAAATTAATTGCCGACCAATTGTATCGAAGCAATGAAAAAGAGGCTTTAATTTCAAACTCATATATTTCCACTGATTGTCCGCGAAATTACATACATACATAAAAATATCTGTTTATACTACAGAAGCTTTCACAACTATACTTCAATATTCACAAATTTTGAGGTATTTCCAAATTTGCACTTTGCTACTTGATTTTATTTTCTTGACACAAGACTTGGGTCATCGTTTTCGTGACTCTTCAGTTATCATTGGTATGATGGAATATATGACGATTATCTCAAATATTTTCTCATGTCATAGATTGAGTCGTCTAATAGTTTTATATTTTAATCAGTTCATTAAAGTTTTCTTCAATACAATGTATGTATATCGCTCGCTTATCGAAGAATAAGATTAATGAAATTTTGCGAAATAAAAGTTACTTTATTTTACTTAAATTTTCTTTTGGTATATGCAGTTCAGATTCTTAAATATTTCCCTCTTGCCGTTTTTGAGAACTTTATTTGTTTTTACTAGGACACGCTATACAGGACACTTCCGAAAAGTTCGCCTATTGTAAATTTGAGTAGTCTGATACGTTCTACTTACTTTGTCTCAACCAGCAATAGCGTCGAAGATGTTTTGAAATTATGGGGCTTCTCATTTTTTTTTAAATAAAGTTCAGAAATTAAATATCGATTTTTGATATTCAAGTTTCTTTATTGCTGCGATATACATTTTTGGGCTTTATTGAAAAATAGAGAATTTTTTTTAGATGCCATGTACACTTAGATAATTTTGCGACACTACTGGTGGTTGCCACCACAGTTACAGAGAGTTGATATGAAACGATAAAAAGTAAAACTTGTTAGACAACTCAAACTTGCAATATGGGAACTTTTCCTGGTATAACGAGTTGCATAAAAGCCAAATAAATGTTTCAAAAACATCCCGAGCGAAATAGTCAAGGCAATGCATAATTCAAAGGCAAGTTTACGTATATAACCATTAAGACAATTTTCAGTTTGCAAAATATCAATCTATTATTGTCGATAATTATCAAGCGTTACTTAAAAATAGAAGTCTAGAATATTCAGGTGTGTAGTCACCTTGAAGATCATTTTAAATACATTGTATTCGAGAAAACTTTAATAAATAGATTGAAATTTAAAACTCTTAGACGCAGAGGCGTAGCTTGAAATTATGGACCTCCCTGCAAACTTAGCAATGGAGCTCCGTAAAGTAAAGAAAAATGCTTTTTCTTAAATTATTTAAATAATTTAATAAGCAAAGAACAACAACAAATCTCTTAGATTAAAAATATATATATATATATATATTTTCAAGTAATAGATAAAAGAAAACCTGAAAGCATTACTTAACAAACATAATCAGGCGAAATCGATAGGCGTGGGTTTTGAAACAATATTATAAGGACGTTTTCTGTATTTAATTTTTTGCAATATTAATTGATAATAATTTATTTATTTATTTATAAACTGACCTAACACGCTTAGAAGCCCAATTAATAGGTAATATATAAAGTCAGTTGAGGCAAGTGCGGCCACTTTTTTTTTATTAGTACCACTTCGGAAGGCGAAAAAAATACTTGTTTCATTATGGAAGTTGCAACCAGTTTGTTTGGGTATTCTTCAGGTTGTTTCTAATTGACTTTGTGGATATGAAC
>MU184443.1:0-32763 GCA_016904865.1 Pissodes strobi | reverse complement strand
CTCTCTCTCTCTCTCTCTCTTATGGAATCGGTAAAGTACTAAAACCCAAACTAACACAAACTATTAAATTTTTATGAGACGAAGTGAAACTAACCGAAAGTTGATTGGACGACTAACCCAAATTATTCAAATCTATTAAAATTGATTATAACGTATCGGAACCGGTTCAAATTACTAAAACAAGTTGAGACTAAGTGAAGCTAACCGAAAGTTAAGTCGACGACTAACCCAAGCTAACCAAATCTAAGATTATAACGTATCGGAACTGGTTCAAATGACTAAGATAAGTTGAGACTAAGTGAAACTAAGAGAAAGTTGATTAGACGACTAACCAAATCTATTAAAATTGATTATAACGTATCGGAACCGACTCAAATGACTAAAATAAGTTGAGACACGTGAAACTAACTGAAACTTGATTAGACGACTAACCAAAACTAAAAAAATCTATTAAAATTGATTATAACGTATCGGAACCGGCTCAAATAAGTAAAATAAGTTGAGACTCGATAACGAAGTATTATGACAAAACTCAATAATAATATTCCATTAATTTTGGATGAGGAAGACAATGACTAATCACATTTTTTGTGTATTTGTATAGTATGAATATAGTAAGAACACCATTCAGACTCACCTAAATTTAGATTTCCATGCTATGCAGTTGGAATAGGACGTTTGAGTTTGTTTTCGCAATTCAAATTAGACACTGACATTTCAATCACCTCATATCCATCCCCGTATAATTTTTTCTAATGTTGCCAGATTATTTGGCCTTTATTTATTCCAAGAAATAATAATACCCTACAATGTTTAAAAATGCAAAAACTATGTTTAAGTTTTAAGCTCATTGGCAACGTTGTAGCCCATGAAATAACCACAACGATTACGATAACACCCTATTTATTTCTTCGTAATTAACGGAAACCGCTATCGTTAATAAAGTCAAGGTGAAAATATTTTAGTACTGCGCATGCTCAAAATAACGATAACGATAACGACATGCTGAGACAAGAGGTTTAAAATCTCTCTAATTTTGCTTACAGTTTCGTAAAAACGTTCAAATTGGCAGATCAGTCACGAAACGTCACGCTAAAAATAAGTTTTTAAATAATTTTGACGGATGTGACATTGACGGTACTTGACGTTGGTTGTATATGTGAATATTACCCATTGGCTCGAACAATTTATTAAATTTAGAGAAAATTTGACTTAGATTTTGAGAATTCATATTAGACATTAAAATAATCAAGCATTTTTCCGGAATGTTCAATTGTCCGGTCTGGTGCATTGTGATTAGTCAAAATCAAAGAGCATATTTCACTCCTACCATTAAAAATACCAACGATCTTGAAATGTTTAAAGTTTATGGCATCTAGAAGAAATTTGACGTAAATTTTGAAGATACATACTAGATATTTAAATAAAGGCACATTTTTCCAAAATCTTCAATTTTCCAGTCTGGTACGTTTCACAGCGATTAACCAAAATCGAAGAGTATATTTTATTCTACCATAAAAAATACTAAACCATCTCGAAAAATTCCAGAACTTATCAAATCTACAGCGAATTTGACGTTGATTTTTAAAATTCATATTAGAAATTGAAGTAATCAAGTTTTTTTCTAGAATTTTCATTTATCCGGTATGGTGCATAGCGATTAATTAAAATCGAAAGACACATTTCACTCTACCATTAAAAATACTAAACGATCCCGAAAAATTTTGAAATTTATCTTGTAACGGAATACGTTATAGTTATTCCGCTCCACTAAATTATGTTTAATTATCAATGATTTTCGATGTACGGGATATGAATCGCCAGTGACATCTGTTCGCAAACGGGTATATTTCGTGCAACTAATTATTTAATTTATACCAACAATTTGCGGATTCGTGTCGCTGTAGATTTGTATATTGAGTAAGTGACATCTATTCGGGAACGGGCTTATCTCATGTAGTGGGTAATTGGAAAGCGCAGTTACCTACCATTTATGCATTTAATTTAATACGGTTACTGTATTTAGCGTATGTTGAATATTTCCTTAGTTTGTCGCCGCGTGTCCCATAGCGGTAGTCACATGATTTAAATTATTCAATGAGAACATCGAAAATCAGAATTTGTTGAACGTTTTAAATTTTGAAAGAATAGTCGTTATGCTGGGTAAGTGCTAGTTTTTGATCTTGAAATATTTTATTCTTCTTGCATATATTTCGCTAATTTTTAAATTTTTTTGAATACATAATTAATAATTGTTTCTGATTCACTTAATCATATTGTGCTTAACCAAGAAATTAGCATTTTTATATTACACGTTCGATTAACTTACAACTTCAATAATCTTAATTTTTTTAGTGACCGTTTGGTAAAAAGTACCGATTTGTTGGTGGATAATTCCGTCTCTCATGGGTCAAATTCATGTATTCATGTAATTTGATAGAGGTTTAATCCAAATTTACAGGAACGTAATTATTTCATCGTTTAACGGTCACACACATTGTTTTACGTATTTCCATTTAAATTGAACAGTATTGTTTGGGAAATTCTTGGATTCTATATATTCCTGTGAAGGTAGTAAATTGAATTTTCAGTAGAATTCCATCGAATTTTCCCTCATAATATTGCTGGTTTAATATTTTTTCTTTTCAGGCTTATTACATTAATATTTCAGTTTATTTGTAACATCAAGCATATAATTATTAGCACTTGCCCTGTCGCGTTTCAACAATGATGTATCGACATTAATTTGCATTTATGAGGGGTTAACTCACATGTGTAAATTTACCTGCTTTTTTTATCTTTTATCTTAATTCATATCTCAATGCGAGATGGTGATAACCTTTATCTTTAATTAATTGGGGTGTAATTACGCTCAATATAGTAGAGTAATAGAAATTACTTATTTTGAGTTATATGACTCGTTTATAGAGAGGTTGTACCTCTATTTTTTTTATCTGTCACTAAATTCAAGTTATCTATTATTTAAATTTGCCGAGAGCCACTGTTTGGAACGTAGTTCCATCATTTTCTTTTGAATTTTTTATTTCAGTCATACCTTCTTTTGAATTTCATGTCTTAAGTGAAGAAAAAGAATATCTTGAGTAACAGTAGCTATTTATAACTTTGCTTAACCGTAGTTATTTATAAGTTTTGCTCAACTTAAAATTGTAATTTAAGTTTTTGATTATACCTGCTTTAACCAGTTAATTTTCAAATTGTTGATTACTTCCTCCTGTGAAGTCGTTTAATTGAGGTCCACAGGATATTTCCATGAATAATTTTTTAATTAGCGATATACATTGGTCTAAAATTAGGTTATTTTCTCTTCCATGTACACAAAATTCCCGAATTGACTGGGAAAAAGCATCAGCTGTTCGTCCACGTCGCTATAGCACACTGATAGAGTGAGCAGATACTCGGCCAACCTTTAAGTCCTAGATCACCTCAAGTCAATTGAACTTGGGAATAGGCAGAAGCAGGTTCCAGTAGAAGTCCCAATACGGTTGCATGGTTACGGGATAGTTGGACAAGCTAAGCATTAGCCAATCAGAAGAGAAATACATTTGTAAAGACCATTGTAATCATCTTACTTATTCAATAATTTTTTTTTATCTTTTACATTAGTTTTAATTCTCATTGCTAGTCAAATTATTTAAAAGAAAAAACTGTATTTCAAACAATTTCATAAATTATATTTACATCCGATTATATAGATTTCAATTTTTTTAAACCTCATCACTCATACTTGTAAATTAACTATTAAATTAATACATTATTGTTTTAAAAAATACTTTGTTTACTTTATTGCAGGATCGAGTTCTTCATCATTTATTATTATACTTTTACAATATTAATTCTTAATTCATTTAGCCTAAATAAGAGGGAGAGGAGGGAGCTTCCTCGCACTGCTGGGACTCCAGTGCGATTCGTGGTCACCCCTAACCTAGCTCTCTAGGGCTGTTGTTGTTGCCCTACATGACTAAATAAATGTACTAAAACCATGCTGCAAATCATTTACATGGGAACCTTCCCTTCAAATTAATTTACTTAATTTACATTACCAATAGGGTGCAGTAGAGGTTGTCTTGGGTTCATGGGGGGAAGTGGGAGTGTGAGGGGGGCTAACAGAGGAAAAACACTATACAAAAAAACCTCTTTCACGATTCTTTGGTTTCTAGCTGTATACTTTTTGGGGGCGCAAAACACCCTTTCGTCAGGGAGTAGTTGGAACCACATCGTGAGGGTTGCCCTCTCAATCAGGCCCAATCAGCCGAGCTCTGCCAAATCCGCCTTTCAGCCTGCAGGAAGCGCAGGCCAGCCGGTCTGTATACCGGCCTCTACTTTTAATTTGGTTAATATTTCACCCCACCTACGTAAGAAGTGTCTGTCAGTTTGTCAGTTGCGTATTGCTATATGATGCTCTGCCATGTCAGCTAAAGTTTTACTAATCAATATATACATATACATACATACATACATACATACATACATACATACATACATACACATATACACATACATACATATACATATCGAGTTCTGTAAGACGTGAATTATAAGTGCAATTTTTTAATATTCTTATCTTTATAATTATTGATATCTAAGTATTAATTTTCTATTTGCATTGTCTCTAAGAACTCTGGCGCCCACAATATTAAAAATATAATTAATGAAAGAGACCACTCACACCTTCAGAGAAAAAGAATCTCATATTTAATTAAACTAAAAAAATTAACTTTCGCTAAATTTATCCTTACAAATTCGCGACTGAGCTAGTATTTCATTACAAAGTGACGCCCAACTGTTCAATTCATCACAATCATATCTAGAGGAAGTTTGACGTAGATTTTGAAAAAATATAATAGAAATTTAATTCATAACGTTTTTCTCTGAAGTCTTCAATTTTCCGGTCTGAGGCGATTCTCAACGATTCGAATCCACCTTTATAGGGAAAAGTAGCAAAAATATTCCAAATAAATGTGAATACTGTATAAAAAAATCTGGGGCCTTATTTTACATTCACACGTTGAAAAGCGTTGATTTAGGACAAAAAATAATTACTTACTTTGCGTAAATGCTCGCTCAGTATAATGTATAAAATCGTGAGACTAAAATTATATATTTTGTTTCCACTAGCGCATGGCTGCAAATTTCAATTACCACCGTAGTTTTTAATCTCGAATTAGCGTTTGTTATTTCGTTTTTGTGGCACTTTAAATGCAGAATGGAATATATACATTAATCACTGAATTCAAAAAGGATTAAGACTGCGCTATGTGCATGTGCAAGCGTACGATCAAATTTAATTTAAAAGCATATACGTGGTTCATAATTTCATTATATTTTCATAATTTATTATCTCATATTTAATGCTGCATTCTACAAAAAGTCCTTTTAATGTACGCTCTCTAATTTAAATGCATGACTTTAGTTTTGATCTCACAAAAACGGTTTAAACATGAGGTAAATATGGTTAATTTTTGAAATTTTCTATATAACCGGAGCTGTCCACCATTATTCTTAAATAATTACATTGTTTAAAACGAGGCAAACTAGGGCATTTTTTTTTTATAACAGAATACTCTACCTAAAAAATGACAATCAACTATTTATTAATAAGTATTTTCTGTAAAAATGGATCTAGTTGAAATTTACGAAACGAAGCCATCCAAAATTTACTTTTATTCACTATCTACTATATTGAAATTCTAAATTTTTCATACTTAAATTAAAGGGTTGAAAGTGAACCTCGTCGAATCCTTATTATTATTAATAAATGAAAATTGTTTTTTTTTGCATAATGATTAGATCGATTTGAACAATTCTATATTTTAAAGTATTTTTTTCATATTCTGTGTTTAGATCTGATGGGAAAAACCGAATAATTTATTGTAGAAATATCAGCGATTTAAATTTCCTAGTTGTATCATCGAATCAGTAAATCCGGTAGTTGGTTATATTCAGCCTTCGACCATCTTCTGCGGAAGCAGCAATTTTGGAGAAACATTTCAATTTTAAAGATTTCAATATAGTGGAAATATCGAGCAAAATTATTCCTTTTACGTCGCTCCGTTGAACCAATCCAAAAGATATAGAAGATTGCGATATCGCTAACTTTCCCAATTACTGATACTTATTTCATGTCTAATTTATTATAGCCTACCTTCCACAAGAAAGATCGCTTTCAATTTTCAAAGCATCATTTCATTAATGAGTTTTCCAGAACTTATGACTATTTCTAAGAAATTTATTACTCATCACTAAGAAAAAGTAAGCAGTGTGCTAAAATTAAGTTCATGGGGATGTTTATTATCTTTACAATTACAAATTACTAGCCTACTGGCCTAGCTGAGAGTTCACTTAAATATTTAAAATTAGTTATTTGAACATTTCGGTACAGATTCTATGAAACTAATGTTTCAGAGTCGATCTTGGTCGATTTTCTGAACAAAAAGAGATGTGCTCTTAGGCACTGAAATTTTACCATAGGGCTAGTTCTAAAGTCATTTTGTAAATAAAACAAAAAGCTTTAGCATTATATGAATATTTTAATAAGTTACTTTACTTGAAAATAACTAGAAGCTCATAAAGGCACAAAATATAAACAGTGAATTATTGTACGTAGTCAGTGCTACGATGTGAACAATATTAGTCGAGGCAAATTTCGACCTTGAAAAATATGACATAAATAATACTCTTAAAAACTAAAGCATTGCGTAAACAGTTGTAGTACTAAACTAATGTATGGTTATAAACATAACCTTGAAACTATATACAGTTAAATGTCTGTTAGAGTTCCTGCGGAACAGCTACTTATCAACTATGTTAGCTGATTTAGCTTTGATATAAAATACAACAATATACAAGCAATAATAACAGGATTAATATTATCTTAGAGTCCACCTAAAATATAATATGTACACTGTGTTCACCATTGACGAGAAACGTTCAATGTTCAGGAGGTTATCTTCTAACACTGGGGGAAAGTCACTTTGAAAAACACTAGATCTATGGCTAGCTTCTATTTACAATGTAGTTCACTTTCTTGCATACAAGAATGACTGGAATGTAGTGGTCTGACTTTGTGAATGATTGTGAATGCGGCTTCTTGGTACACGCATGAATGATTATTAAGTATGCTATGCAGGTAGCATAGGTAAGCTGAACTGCTGAAATCCGCGTATGGGATGTAGCCGAGGATGTAGCCTTGTGATAGCTTGAGTATATTGGCAGACTAGTGCCGTTTAATCCTTATATGAAAATAAGGCATGAGTAGGTATGCAGACTAGTGCAGAGTAATCCTTATATTAGAATAAGGCAAGAGTGTAGCAACCCAGTGGTACACTCGTGATATAGAATGTTGAAAATCCCATGGACAATACCATTGGGGACTGTGCAGCGCATGGCACAGCCTTTGAGAATTAGAGATCAGTGGGTCTCCATAATGGCAGTAAAGATGCCGAAAAATACCTTTTTGTAGGCTTAGTACTAGAGATCAGTGGGTCTCCATAATGGCAGTCAAGATGCCAAAAAATACCTTTTTGTAGGCTTTGTGAGAATGTGATTGTAAACATGTTCGTTTACTTACTTGAGATTTCGAGACTATGCTCGATTGAGTGTGGTTTGAGACAGGGCTCGATTGTAGAACTCCCATTGATGAGACCAATTGGGACGCCATTGCTCGGCGTGTGACTCGTGAGAATAACGGCAGTATGTTTGCCAATAAATACCTTATCGTAGGCTTGACATAAAGTTGATTATGCTGGGATATCACTATGTCACTTGACTAAAGAACTAGAGAGATTATGAGGTCTCAAAACGTGAAAACTTGCCGGCATGGCGGCTCAGCGCCAGCCGGTTCGAAACGGGGGTGCGCTTTTTGCGACTTACATGGTCGAGGCACAGAATGTGGTCGAGGTTCAAGACTGGACTCAATTCTAGAACGTGGGAACTAGATCAACTTGAAGAAGTTGTTAACGCCCCTTCCGGCGGGATGATATACATCCTCCGGAAATAGAATGGGCGAATAATGTAAATACTGAGAAGTTATGTAAACCTTTACGTCAGCGATTGTCTAAATTAACCTTATGAACTTTAACACAAATCCGGTCGAAATACGTTAACTAGTTTTTTATTAAAATCGATTCTTGAACTTGAACTTGAAGTATGGACTCCCTTCAAGAATGGAGCCGTTTGGCGCTGCTACGAGGCAATTTGCCAGTGCACCCTTCACCCGGCGCTTAGGGAGAGGTAGAGCTACCCTTCGACATCCGTTACACGTTATTCCAGTTTGAAGGGCTTTGTATTCGGGGGCGATCGCAACGTTGTCGGGCTCTGGACCCTGTTACAACCACCGACTTTTCACACGGCACAAATAGAAACCCCTCACTGGGCATTTCCTTTGGCTAAAGACAAACACTTATACGATGCAGTGGCACAGACGACGCTGGCTATGACGTCCGCTTCTTTCTCGGGGGGACAAATCGGTCCCTGAACGATTGCCACGCGTTACCCCAAAATGGCCGACGAAAGAGCCGCTACTCAACAGCGATGTTAAAACATGAAACAATGAAATATAAGATATAAAAATTTAGTACTCTGCGTCCTTTAAGTTAGATCCAATTTAGCCCTTAGAATCCATATAATTAAGAGTACTTCATACAAAATAAAGTAACAATCATTTTGGATATTTCCTTATCTTCTATTACTATTAACAGTGCTAATTTATATCTGAATGTAAATTAGAATACTCCAGCTCTATTTGTCAAGAAATATCTATCTTCCTTTATGTGTTTATGATAGATAAGAAGATATGCTCTATAATCAAATGCCGAAATGGGGTCATTCCTAGAATTGACTGGTCAGAGCTAAAAACAAACCTGAATTGAATCTATATATTTCGAGTTTTGACCAGTACATTTTAGAAATCACCACACTTCGGGCGTTGACTATAACACATGTATTTATTTTATATTTGTTATTGAAGTCAGAGTAGTGTCACTATACACATTCAAATGCGTTTAAAATATCCGGGAAAATTTTTGATAAGGGTATGGGAACCAAATGAAGAACAGAGGGAGTATAGAACAGTTTCATTTAGATTCAGGCATTGAACATTTCAGAAATCTCTAAGCAAATTTTTGAATATTCATGGGAACACATAGAACGAACACTGGAAGAATGACTGTAACATCACTAAAACGGCCTTTGTCAAGGCCAGTGGTGGCAATCTCGATAAACATCCAGGGCAATTCAATTTAGAAATAAATTTTATTGTCTGACCTATGCAATAAATATGCATGAGATTTCCGACTGATTCGGGAAACCATCGAGGCGCTACAAGACACAGGCTAAAGATCAGCGGAATGGAGATGATCGTTGAGAGGCTACACGATCAGTACAGAAGTAAAATTTTTGCCAGGCCTGGAGTCAAGGTATCGAATCCGAAAAAGTCTAGTTTGGCAAACCGATCACAATATCAGAACCTCAGATTTCCATTAAAGCAGTAAAACCCAATAAAGCAGCTGGTGTGGACGAGCTCAAGATGGATTTAATCCAGAATGTCAGCCCAATGGCTACTGGATTTAATGAATGTCTGGATGTAATATACCGAGAATTAGGATAATGACGAGATTGGATGCGCAACTGAAGCCCAGGGAAAGAGCCAATGATTCCAGTGCCAACTATTTAAACTCTTGGAATGCCTTTTTCTCAATTACATCAAGAGAACTTTGAACGACAGTTAGATTTCGCAGCAGATGGAATTTAGACCCGGAAAATCGAGCTGTGGATAAATATTGAACCTGACACAGGAAATGGAAGATGGTTTAGAAGGAAGAAAAATCACAGAAGTCGCTTTCGTTGACCAAACGGCAACGTACGTTACAGAAAATCTCAGAAAACTTCTGAAGAAGAATATGCACGAGGGCACGAAGAATCACTGACTAACAAAAATGATAAGTACCGCTCTCTATAAAACAAAAGATTCTCAGTCTGTAGGGTAGAAACAGTCGATGGAGGGTACTAAAGAAAGGCCTGATTCAGGGAAGCGTGCTGCCGCCAGTACTATATAACGTTTACACCAATGACCAGCCCACCCCTTTTCGATTGCGGTAGTTTATCTATGCCGACGATACAGCGATGGTACCGCAAAGCTCCAGTTTTACGGAAATCGAGGAGAAACTGACAAAAGTCCGGGGCGACAGCAACCAGCTAACGCCTACCTGTGTCTTGCTAAAGCAAGAAACAAGTGTGCGCTTTCCACTTAAACAACCAGAGGCGTGGATAAAGCTAAATATTATTTGGCGAGGCAATGTATCCCGATACTGCCATACGTCAGCACCCAAGGGAAAGTTTGCGCACATAATAATATCCTGCGGGAGCTGACAGGACACAGATGGGGGTACAACCACACAACATTAGGTTGTCTGCACTTGCTTTGTGCGTATCGGCAACCGAGTATGCCGCTTCTGCATGGAGCTCTTCCACATATGCTGAAAGAGTTCACGTTGAAATGAAGCTACCAGAAACTGTACTCGATCATGGGGATAGCCCCTTCCCATATGCGTAGGAATACCATAGCAGATATAGAGAGAACAAAGGAGAAGCGAGACTCGTGCCATATACAACGTGTGGCGCGACGACCTCGGTCCAGAAAGAGTTTCACCGCTAGAACACAAGCCCTAGAAGACGAACCAGAGGCACACCGTGTCAAGCAATGGAAAAGCGAACTTACCATGACAGACATCGAACCAAAGGAGGAGTTCTCATTAGGTAGCAATATCCATTTCAGTGTATTGCGGACATTCAGTCGTGTAAGGAATGCAGTTCCGAGATGCAAGATGAATTTTCCTGCTGTTGGAGATTACTTGTGCCAGTGTTTCCAAATACAGGATCCGAGCCACCTTTTGATCTGCCTCTATCCTGCACGTTGCAAGACATCCTTGTGGCAAATTAAAAGGCAGTCGTAGTCGCTGCCTTTTGGAAAAATTGTGTGTGGCCGGACACGGAAAGTAAGTAAGTAAGATGGGAAAAAGCGTAAAGAAAAATTTAAACCTGGAGCATAATATTAAGAGGAAAAGCCTTGCAATGGATATTTCGAATAATTAGCGTGGCGCCAAAAGTTTAAGGAAAACCTGTTAGGAATTAAACGCTTGAAAAGTGTTCAATTCAGCAAAACCGAAGAGGCATGATCAGCTAAAGCGGTTACACCACTGATCTATACAAATGGATCAGCATAATGCATGTGTCATCTGAAGAGAAATTGATTACGCGTGGGCGAAAAAATGTGTTTGTGCGCACGATTCCCAGTCATAATTTTTGATACCTCGGCATTACTGATCAAGCGCAATAACACTCAATCCGTCAGTCAAGTGTCGAAACCGCCAGCTGTTCAGCCACGGGGTCGATTACTGTTGATTTTCCAGGCCCGTACCGAGCTCGTAGTTTCGTAAAGTAGAATCGAATTAATATCGATTAACGGTAAACCGGGCAAACGTAATCTACGGCCTACCCCCAAGCTACGCTATTCGCTATTTGTTTTTGTTCCGTTGGGATGTGGTTTGGTTAGTTTAGTTTGCTTTGAAAGCCTTCCAAGTGAGTAAGGAGTGAGACTGCTTTTTAGCTTATTGATTGAGTGATCAATTACTGATCATTACATTATGAGTATGCATACTTGTAGATATGGTTAATCTTTGTCGAAGCAAAGGCGCTATCCCGGGAATCTCCTATTTTCAGTATGTATTAATAGTATAGGTATTAGTATTATTAAGGCGTAAACATCTAAAATATCTCTAAATAACCCTGCAATAAGCTGTATGACGTGATTTTATAGTAGGGTTGATATCATGATAAGGGTTTTAAGATCCTTTACAGGCCTAGGCCACTATGTGAAAATCGGCCTCTCCTATTGGTCGATCTATCTAGAAACGATCCGCCTACAAAATAACAGCTGATCAGTTAACCTCGTGTTTTTAAGAAGCGTCTAGAGATCAGGCGTAATTGTCGATGCGGCGAAACGAATCCACGTCTAAACTTCTGCCTACAAAATAACAGTTGATCAGTTAGCCAGATTTCAGTTTAAAGTGCACTTGTGAATGAGAGGCGCGTGATTGGCTAGCTACGTGAGGTGACGCATGTCTCCGCGCTGCACCCAGTTGTTTGCAAGTCAGCAGATGGTCTAGGGGTCTGTATGGTTGGCCTTCATTTCGGCGATCCGGGTTCATATCCCGTCGGTTTTGATTTTTTAAAAGTAAACAGCTTTTTCTTGATTTTTGGGTTTTTCTTGGGTATTGCTTGGGTTATTAGCACTTGGTTAGTTTCCTTTTCTTGAGCCCCGGAGCGAACGAAGCGTGCGGAGGGCCATATACTTGCCAATTGCAGGTCTTTAAATCCCATGCATTCACAAGTGCACTACGAACTGAAATATCGCGATCAGTTAACCTCATATTTTAAGAAGCGTCTATCAAGTGTAATTTTCGATGCGGCGAAACGAATCCATGTATCTACGTTCTAGCAAAACTTCTACAACGCCTCGTTGGTGTAGTAGGCAGAGTGCTTGCCTGTCATTCCTGCGCTGCGGGTTCGATTCCCGTCGGTCGCGACAGATGTTTTGTTATTGTTTTCTATTAACTTACCTTCTTTTCTTAATTTTCTGTTAGTTTGGGTTAGTTTTGGTTAGCACTTGGTTAGTTATTGTTGATTGAGCCCCGTAGCGAGCGAAGCGAGCGGAGGGTCATGCAAAGCCATAATAATACCTATTATTCGTTTCGCTGCATCGAAAATTACGCCTGATCTCTAGACGCTTGTGTATTTTATTCTGTTTTGTCCGGTATTTGCTTTTAAGGCGCCAAAAGAACCCAATGAACACATATATATTCATCCATGGTATTTATATATGATTTGCTCAAATGATTTAGGCAATATATGGTGCAAACTTAGTTTTTCATTGAGATTTTTACCAAATAACAATGTTTGTGCAAGTGATTGATGAGAGTTGTCTTCCAAGTGAATTTAGTAATGTACTATGTACTGAAGAAGTTTTGATACAAACATCAAAATTATTATACCAAAATAAATTTATAAGTACGGACCTGCTCACGTTCTCGAATTACAATAAGCATTGTTACAGTGCGCAAACGCAATCATCCCGAGATTTGCTAGAGTTTGTTTACATTTTGACGTCGTAAATTAGCCATTTCGGTGAAGGGTTATTGCTTATCCATTGTATAGATCAGTGGGTTACACCGACTAAGGAAGATAATTACATTCATCAAGATTGTTTAGAAAATTGTGAAAGTTGTTGCTAACTTTACTGTAAAACATTTTTGAGTAAACCATAGAGCGTGTATCATTACTTACTTATCATTTATGTAATACCCAGTTTTTATTTAACTAAATACTTATTCTTTAACTTATTAATAATTGTGTAAGTGTACTGTCTGGGAATGAATATTTTTGATTATATGTGGAGTTATCATATTATATAGTTTAATTTACAATTGCTTAAAAAACAATTACATTAAGAATATTTACTTAAAAATGCAGTGTTTTCTTGCGGTTATACATATATGGTTCTAGCATATATAATAAAGCCATATATGCAAGCCAAAAAACATCTATTTGATATACGGAATTAACATTTTTTCTGATTTAGAAGTTCAAAGATTTATCCGTTGGAGCTTCGCATGCCCAAGAAAATGCCCATCGTTGTCCCAGATATGAAATACATCTCAGATCAGATTTCGCCAAAGAGATCTGTATCAGTAGATGAAGAACATCCCATGAGTATAAAAGTATTGATCATGGTTTCAAACAAATGGTTTAGGAAAGCTCTTTGTCTGTTTATAATTGGGGTTTTCACTGCGGGATTTGGATATTCAACTTATGGCAAAACGCTTAGAACAGGTAAGGACATTTTGCTTCAAAGAGAAGGTGATATTAGTGTTAAAGTTTGCAATCATTATAAGCATAAGCGGAAATACGTGTTGCCAAGAATCGTTCTAGTTTAAAAAATGCTTTAACATTAGTGTTATGCCACAAGGGAAGCCGTAAAAAGAAACCTTACTACGCAAGAAAAATAGACAGATGCTCAATAGCAGTTCCACTCATAGTACAACCGTAAGAATTAATAAGCAAGACGTAACTAAGTAGTAACAAGTGGTCCAATTTAATTTCTCACGTTACGGATTACAGATTCGTTAAAAATCGGCCTCTACTGTAAATAACCGTATCCGCCTTTCGTGGAGTAAAAAAAATAGAAAAAAATATGCCACACTGGATATGTCGAAGTCCTTATATTTCTTAATTCTATGAATGAATACTGCATCACTGCTTAAGTTTTAACTCTGGATTTAGCTTTAAATTCACAATTTAAGAGAAATGTTTGAAAAATAAATATATCGAGAATAGTTATAATTTCAGACCTGGTATGAAATTGCATAGGTGGCGTCGAAGCAAATCGAAACACTTGGCGTTTCAGGGGCAACTTGTTAACTGTTCAGCCAGAAGTTATTAAAAATATTATTTCAAACAAAAATTAGTTAAGTAAATGATGAAAAGGAAATCTGTTTGTGTAATAGAACATGCTTTTCTGTCATTAAGCCGGCATTTTGAGTTCTTTTGAAGTAACTCTTTAATTTTTGAATTTTTCAAAGTTCAAATAACTGTATACTAGACATGTTAAATATGGACCCTTAACTATTGACTATAGATGTTTGTGGAAGCATTTCGAGAGCCCTTGAAAATGATTGCATGTTAGAATATCAAGCTTGTAAAATTGAATTATTAGACACCTATGCTGAGAGACCCGAAGAAAGTCTAAGATTTCTTCTAGAAACATACTTTCTCCGGTCAAGCATAATAGCCAAAGAAGAGCTGGCACAAGAAGACGAGCCCATTGAAACTGCTCAGCGGCCTACAGAAGGGTAACAAAATATTTACAAAAAACACAATCAGATGGGCGATACATAGTTCAAACCCTATAAATCCATCACTATATTAATGACCTGCTGACCGAAACGAATAATCCTGTTAACAGTTTTGCAGATGACAGTACCCTTGTCTTCCACATTAGATCAGAAAAACCTTTACCAGCGACTGAGACTTATCACCGCAGAGAGGAGCAGATTACAGCAATTAATCAAGACCTGGAGAAAGTTCAAAATTGGGGCGACTGAAATTTGGTCCAGTTCAATGCAACAAAGACCCAAGCAGCCATGTTTACCAAGAGGACCAATACGGTGGGCTCTGACATCATGATGGCAGGATCGACCATGTCCTGGTATGATCGAATATGTCCTGGCATGACCACGTTGCTAACATCGCAAAATCAGCCTCCCAGAGACTTGGTGAGCTATTTCGCCACAAAAAACTGTATACACCGCAACAGTTGCTCTTGCTCTACAAAGCGCAAATAAGACCGTGCTAGAATATTGCTCACACATTTGGGGTGCTACACCAAAGCACACCCTAAAGCTGCTGGATTCCATTCGGAAGAGAGCTGTGCGTCTCGTCGGCGACCCGGAGTTGACCCGGAATCTGGATAGTCTGGAACACCGCAGACATTTGGCCGAGATATCTCTGTTTAACAAATACTTTCACGGCATGTTCCCAGGATTTGGCCTGCCTCATTCCGCACCTGGCAACGCCTGTGAGAGGGTCACGACAGACGGCAAGAGCGCACCAGTTCGTCGTACAACTGGAAACACCTTGAATATCGCTTTACAAGAACTCCTATGTCTGGCGCACTACATCACTGTGGAACTCACTCCCAGGACATCTGTTTCCCTCTAATTACAACTTACAACTGTTCAAGAACCGTGTCAATCAACATCTTCGCACACATACCGCTCGTCGAGCGCCATCAGATCTCCCTATAGTGTGTGTGCCACTGCCATAAAAAAACTATCCGGGAGCAGATGGAATCTTTCCCAGCTTTGTTACAACAGGGTATAGAGCACCTACTATCACCAATCAATCTTCACAGCCAGCTTTTCACTAGGCTACATTCTCAAAAACTGGACGATAGCTAAGCTTACTTCCCCATTAGCTTAACATCCTTCTTTCTTAAAATGGTGGAAAAGATTTATCGATAGGTACGTCAGAAGCAAATTCCTTTCTAATGCTTTACTGCATCGAAATCTTTACTGCATCGAAATCTACCACCCATGCTCGTCAAAATCTCGTCCGCGATATAGAGAAGGCACTGGCTGAAAAAGAAGTGACGCTGTGTGCATTTCTTGACATAGAGGGTGCATTTGACAACACCTCACAGAATCCGTTCAGCGTGCAAAACCCACAGAGAAGTGGAACCTACACAATCGATAAAATCCATGCTAACCAGCCGTAAAGTCACTGCGATCATTGGACAAACAACCGTCACATAGTAATAAAGGGATGCCCCCAAGGAGGGGTCCTATCGCCCATGTTTTGACCTCTGGTTGTTGACGATCTACTGGTAAGACTTACTGAAGCAGGCTTTGAAGTCCAAGGTTACGCAGATGACCTAGTTATAATAATAAGAGGTAAGCATGACAACGTTCTCTCAGAACGGATGTAAAGTGTACTCAACCTTGTTAGCACATGATGTACACAGGAAATACTAAATGCCAGCCCAAGCAAAACCATAGTGATCCCATTCACAAAAAGAAGGAAGCTGAACCTTAAAGCACCCACTTTGAGAGGGACAACAGTAAAGCTTTCAAAAGAGGTTAAGTATCTTGGCATCGTTCTTGACCAGAAACTAACCTGGAACTCACACCTGGAAAGAACTATTAAAAAAGCAACGGCAGCGCTCTGGGCCTGTCGACGACTATCTGGTAAAACATGGGTGGCCTCAACGCCCCCATCATCTGGTGGTCCTATAACGCTCTTGTAAAGTTTATTAGAATCTACGCCTGCTTAGCGTGGCGGGTAAAAACAAAGGGAATAACAACACAGCGAAAGCTAACAAGAGTACAAAGGCTCGCCTGTCTGGGCATAACAGCTAGGGGCTATGAAAACGTGCCCCACAGCAGCTCTAAAAACCCTACTTGATCTCCTTCTGCTGCACATATGCATAGAAAAGGAGGCCAGGACCAGTGCGCACAGAGTCACTAAGACACAAAAACTGAAGTCAGGAAACCTGACTGCTCACTTTAAAATTCTGAAAGACATACAGATAGAGGCGATGACCAAACCAACCGATACAATGGAAACAAAACTCCATTTTGATCGCTCCTTTGAAGTGGCAATCGAAGACCGCAATACTACAGGGGAAAGACTAAAACGACTAGAGAGGGGATCACTTGTCTGGAACACAGATGGATCGAAGATGAAAGAAGGAGTGGGATCCGGAGTTTACGGACCTAGGTGTCGAATCTCTGCACCTTTAGGAAACACTCCCACCATCTTTCAAGCAGAACTAAATGCTATCAATATAGTCATCTTTGAATGTGCCAAAAAGGCCTAAGAGGTGCAAAGATCTATATCCTATCAGATAGCAAAGCAGCCTTAAAAGCGCTAACATCTAGCAGAATCAACTCCCGGCTAGTGTGGGATTGTCGGATGGCTACAGATCAACTGGTAAACAGAAACAGACTAACCCTAATGTGGGTACCAGGGCATGAGTGTGTGGAAGGAAACGAAGTCGCTTTCCAGCTCGCACGGAATTGTGCACAGACTGCCTTTTGCGGGCCTAAAACATTCTGTGGCATCACTAGAGGGCGCGTAATGAATGAACTTAGAAATTGGGAAAAAGGCGGAAAGAGGCAGATTGGACCAATGCACCTGGAGAGATAGACCAAAAGACTCATCTCTCACTCACCTAACTACACAAAAAAGCTTCTCAAACTACAAAAAATTAGATAAAACTGGTCGTAGACCTTCTCACTCGACATGGCCCCTGGAGGTACCACCTCAAGAAAACTGGGGAAAACCACTGACGAACAATGCAGATTCTGCCAAACTATGGCTAAACCGTCGGAGCACCTACCCTGCGAATGTCAGAAACTGACTCGCCAAAGGCTGAGGCATCTCGAAAATGCCCTTGTGGCACTTGGAGATCTACAAAAGCTCAACCCTCGAAATATTCTGAGGTTCTCGAAAAAGATAGGAATTTTCGTGTAACATAGATCAATAATTATTGTGGTCGTCGTGTTGAAGGGCAAATCTTGTCGAGCGACCCCTCTACCATACCATATCATGCCATACCATACCAAGCGATTTCGCAACTATGCTTGAGATGCTGTGAGACCTCTTAGGAGTGTGTTTGTCTGCGCTCGATTACTCTTTGGTTTATATGCAAAAAATCCCACATTACATTAATAATTGAATTATTGACCTTTAAAATAGATCGCTCGGATTCAATAATGTATTTCCAGGTTAAACTCAAAATTGGTGTGTGTTATTACATTACATTCAACTCGATATTTACAATTTTTGATGCCTGAAAGAAACATCGAGATTAGTCCTCAACGCATTATCGATCTCATGTTTAACAAAAACTTTGTTATTTATTTAAAACACGCCACTAACTTGTAGGCGGAAAATCCCCAAGTTGTCGTATGGATTACCCGTTTTGGCTTAAGTGGCCTATACACATGCAGGTAAGTGTTAAGACTTGCCTGTACAGATCGAGACACGCGAGTAAGTACGAATGTGTATGTGTCATAACTCACGGCGCGTTCAGTTCCAAGCGCGGCTCGAAGCGAATCAGATTGCGTCTGATTTTTAGAGCAAGTGCGAAGGCCAACTTGTCAGTGTATGTTCAGTTTTCGTTACGTTTCGCCCCAAGACTGTTTCTACGTGATTTTCGTGGCAGAATACTCGCTGAAAAAAATGGCAAATTCTAGACTATCAAAGAGACACGAAGACATTATGAGGGAATTCATAGAATTATATAAAGACAATCCGTGCTTGTGGAAGATAAAATCAAAAGAGTATTCCAATAAAATATTAAAAGAAGAATCATACAAAATTTTAGTTGAGAAGTTGAAGGAAATTAACGAAGATGCAGCAAAGGAAGACGTTATAAAAAAAATTAATTCAATTCAATTAATTAAATTAACATGCGAGTATGTATCACGTTTGGATAACCACGACTTCACCCATTTCCGTCTTTTTCTTTTATTTTTTCACATACTTTCAACTGCAAGTACGACAGCAGCGGTTGCAATCACCCACATTTCTTCGACGTTCATTTTTCGCAGCCCAACTGGCGAACCTCCACGTTTACCTGAATAGTGTGTGGTCGCAATTCGTTTCGCACTTGCTCGCGGACTTATCCGGACGCACTTGCATGCGAACTTGCGTGCATGTGTATTGGCCACTTTAGGCTTTGCAACATAATTAAATATGAATAGTAAAACCAGCGGTAAACGCCAAAAATTTGCCAAAGAAAATATAAACAATGCAACCAAAATGTACGTCAAGTTTAGACAAAAATAAACGAAAATTATTCAATTATGAGCCCAATTAATTCAGATCATTTATACTTACTAATAACATCCCTTTTGGAACACTAATACTAACGATAGAAAGTTAAACAGATAGATATGTAAACAGAAAATCGGTCTCTTACCATAAGGATGGTTGATATGGTTCTTTCTCCACAAAGGTTGGAAAAGAGAAAAACTCGACTTAGAGTCGATTAAAACAAAAACAATTAATGATACTGTGGTAATCACGGCACTATCTCTTGCCTAAAGTAATCTCTAATAGTAACGAATAAATTGCAAAACAAAGATAATTATTAATTTAACTTAAAACTATATTCGATTGTAAATAAATGATCTCCATAAGGAAATACTATAAACGATTTACTTCATCTGAAGTAATGCTTGAGCCTAATGATTATCAAATGCTGTAAACTTAAATGAATAAGCCAGTCTACCATTGAGATATATATAAGATAAGAAAAGTTGTTATTAAAGCTTGTTATTACAAAAGTCTAACTACTCAGTGAAGGCTAAAAGAAAATGGAATTGACGTATCTGTTCCATCAATTAACATCGAAGCCGACTAGTAAAGCTAAAACGTTCATCTATTGCAGTACGCAAAATAAATTAGCATACGGTTTCTGAAAATTACCTGTAAATAAAGTTAAAAAAATAAATCTTAGTTAAATACGTCAATTAATAGAGAGATTGACAGATTATCTTAAAGGAAACCGAGGTTAATCGTAGTACGCAAGATATATCACTGGTTATGGCACAAGTGGTTACTCAAACCATCTAGGACATGATCATGTTCTGTTCGCCACTTCTGGAGTCTACTACGACGTAATATCAACTGGTAATATTCTAGTACAATATGTTAAAAGCAAATGACCATGAAATTAAAAATAGTACCACTTAAATGTTATTAAATTAATGAATTGTGACAATGCACAAGAGAAGTGAAATAGTGAAATATCATTATATGGTTTTTCCTCAAAACTCAAAGCGAGAAAATTTACAGGCAGAAGCACACAAAAAATCAATAAATAAGTTATTAAGGATTTCCTTTAAAATCTGCTGACGCCAAAATCGGTTAGGCTACCTCAAAAGGTGGACGAGACAGAATTTCTGCAAAAAAATAGAAAGGAATTAGGAACCATCCACGACGATACAATCAAAATGGCGACACAAAAAGAAAAAATAAAAGCAACTCACCTACGTTGAAAAACAGTAAAAGTCCCAGTCAAGGAGCCCTAGTTCAGGCACCAAACAAATAATACACTAAAGGTAAACAAAAAGGTATTGCCTGAGACTCAAAACGGTTCTGGTGGAGGATTCACACAGTATTACACAAGGAGAACTATTCTACCACGACTGCACTTCTAATTGTGATGGCCGATTTTTGAAAAGTGTTCTTCTTAGGTTTTTTTTCGGATGATCCTGATGAAAGAAGGCTCCGCGTAAACTCTCTGGTAGTTCCTTCACCACCCTATCCCTACAAGCTCCTGCTACATGCCATACAAACGCCAAGGATCCGTGCAACTCGCGGTAGGCTCATTTGATAGGATTACTAAGGACATTTTCCTACATTCCACCAACAACCAACCCATTACTGCGAGCATGACGTCATCACAGATCCGAATGCACTTATGTTTTGCAACTTTGCTCCAATCACGCTGTACTGCGACACCGACAGGCATTCCATATACCGCTCCCATCATCTGCATTAATCAAAAAGTATTTGACTTAACAATTTAATCGTCTAATTCATGTTTTACGGTCAAATATTTTCAATCCGATCGTTAAAAGTAAGACTGCTTTTGGGTAGAGTACTACACTGCTAAAATACTCATATTTTCACAGGTCTGTTAAAGATATAAGATATTAATAAGGAAAAGTTGAAGTCTATTTGCTTTTAGGAAACTATTCATAGAATATTTTTTGATATAAATACTTTTCTATATTTTAGATCGTATCAGTTCTGTCGTTGTTCTCGTTGATCATGTCGCATATTTTTTACTGACCCTATCTAATTTAGGGGTTGCTTTTAACTTACGATACTACGAAAAGCACCAAGAAGTGATTTTGAAGTTAACTGAGGATATGCTGTCCAAAAGTGCAACGAAAACATTACTTAGGTGAGACGAATTTTGCAATTAAAATTTTTACTTAAGCTCTTACTGACTTCTTTATTATGTCTTAAATCCAGCAGACAAGTATGATATTCTTTTTAAATGTTCCTCCTTAGGTAAATAATATTAATTGCTCAATTTCAGTAGATGAGAACAATTTGTATATTTTCATGAACCCAGAGAATGTAGTTTCTAATATATTTTTAATTTTTTTAGCCTGATCACAGCTGCCTTTAATGTAATTGGCATTATAACATTAGGATTGAATGCGTACAGCTATATAACCTATTTTGGATGGTATAGATATCAATTTTATGTCTTTAAAGATTTCCAACTCCTTTTCTTGAATATCACTTTAAATTATTTATCTCACCTTTCATATTCCCTGAGGAGACTATTCTATGAAGTGAATCAAGAATTGCTATCGGTTCAAAATAAATACTTGACAAATTTCCAGGTGGCAGCTCGTATTGTAAGTATTTGCGTATAGAAAAAGTGTGAGTGGTTTGTGTGGTTTTTAGGTAGTAGGATCTCATGTCTTACGTTATAATTTAATAACACTTTGTGGGACGTTTGACATTTCAGAAGCTCTTTTGTAGTGTAATTAAACAAGGGGCGTCAAAAAATTGTTGTGTTACATTCAATTACCTTTTATGCCCCATGTTGTAAAGTTTCACTTTCTACACTAGAAGGCAAATTCGAGTGAGACCATATAGGCAACAATTCGTGATCATATCAGCTGAAACGATCTGATAAAATTGTGAGGCATCTCTTAACTGAGTATTGTAATTCCTAGCCGTTATTTTAGATCCAAACTTTCAACGGTTGAGTTGTTATGAACTATCTCTGCTGACGAACAGTCCAATTACAACTCACTAGTAGTAGCTATTAAAAATAATAATAGAGATTAATGCCAGGATTAATGCCTAAATCAATCATACAGAACTCCAGTGAAATTGAGGATACAAAAAGTGACTAAAATATGATATTATTCTAGAATTTTGTTTCAAAGCACACTTATTAAATATCAATGTCTATATTTAACCTCAGTCCTTTAGCTTCACTATATTGGTTTCTCCCAATTGTCTTGTATTTCCTTGTTGCCATAAATAATTATACCAATGAACGGACCAAAGAACACCTATTCCTGGACTTTGTAGAAAAAAAATTGGAAGTATCATATTATATTTTAGACACTTGCACCATTATTTTGTACCCTCAAGTTCACTGGAGTTCTATTGATTATTGATTTAGGCGCTGATCTCTATACTTTTGTTAGGAAGCTACTACTGTTCGTCCGGAAAGATAAAAATTTAGAATCAAAAATAATCGCTGGGAATTACAATACTCATTTGAGACGTTATTTTATGAGCTCGCTTCAGCTAGGGTTGCCATCCGGCCTCTTTTCCCCGGACACTGGCCTCTTTTTTTGAGCGTTCGGGGGAAGTCCGGGAAAATTTTTACAAGCGTCCGGGATTACTATAATGATCAAAAGTACCACGAAATCCATGTTAGCTAAAATATGTTCACCGAAATAAAGCAATCTCAACATTAGTAATGTACATTTTTATCTAAATGATGACATGGATCGATAGTATGGAACATCCCTACATTTCCGTGAACTCTGATCGCAGTCGCAGATCTCGCGTTGTCGGCTCTCTTGACGTGATGATCACATTAGGTACGCATATATTTTGTTCTTAACCATCTACACGAGTCCTTTCGCCCGACGAGTCTTGGGCTTGCATAAACACATTTCTGACAAATATGTAGATGTCGTTATGGTCCAGGAAATTGTTCTCAGTGGGCCTCGTGGCTCAGTGGTTCGAAGCTGTGTTTCGGATACGGCGGCCTGGGTTCGATGCCAGCGGCAAGACATGCTTTTTTATGTTATGTTTAAGGTTGTTGTTTTTTTCTTGATTTGAAAAATATATCAATTAGCACGTACGCATGCGTGAAGGCTGAAAATTAGTGTAGGTAGACGCAAATAGTGCGTCCGGGGATTCAATCAAAATGTCCGGGGATTTAGACATTCAGGTTTTAGTATTGGAAATTCTAAGATGGCAGCCCTAGCTTCAGCTGATATGATCATGAATTGTTGTCTATATGGTGTCACTCGAAACTTTATACACTGTACGCAGTGCTGCACAGAAGTTTGGCAACTGAGACGTAAGGGTCAAAAATGGTTTTGCGTTCGTTGGTGAACGAGAGGCTAAATAACAAGTTGCGATCCATAAATTAATAACAAGTTGCAATCCGTAAGCCGGGGTATTATTATGGCTTTCCAAGGCCCTCCGCTCGCTTCGCTCGCTACGAGGGCTCAGTCAACAAGAACAAACCAAGTGCTAACCAAAACTAACACAAGACTAACCCAGACTAACCCAAAATTATGGATCGCAACTTGATATTTAGCCGCTCGTGTAGACACGACCAATAAAATCATGGAACGTAACTTGCATTTTAGCCGCTCGTGTTGGTGATATCTGCGACGTCAGACCTACCGCTTGTCTGGTATTGACAATATGTTTTGTTTGTTACATGATCTTTTTTTTTTTTTGGGGTTTGTTGAGCAATTAAAACTATGTTTTGATGAACATATAATGTTTTAAACGTAGCAGGGTCCCAGCAAAAGGTAATTAAATTTTGTTAAGGAAGCCTCTTCTACCTGTGTATAGTATACCTTACTGTGTGTCGGGTTAACTGACACTGTCTTATTGCCAGATTTAATTGTTGCGTTTTTTTATTAATTCTGTTTTTAACTTTTATTAAAATATAATGAATGATGAAAAAATTGAAGCATTTCAGATTATATTCCCATATAAATTTCACCCTTACAAAGAAATGGTAAAAAAATAATAAAGACGTGAATAATACAGTAATAAAACAACACTATAGGTACATAAAAGCTTTCTAAATATCTAAATGTGGCTTTCATTTAATCAGATGTTCAATTTCCTTGTGCTGCTTGGCAGTGGGCAAGTTGAAAATAGAACTTTTTACAGCATTTTGGATTATATCTGCTGATACTACTTGATATCTCTTGGCTAATACGATTTCTTAGGTCTTCAAGATTTTCAGAATTAGCTTTATAAATAAAATTGTTTAGGTGTCCCCAGAAGAAGGAATCCAAAGGCAAGAGATCGGGCAGCTTTGGCGCCCATTCAATGGAGCCTCTCTTACCTATTCATATATTGGGAAATGTGCTATCGAAATATTCGCTTACTATACGGCCATAATGAGTGGGCTATCCTGTTGAAACCGAATGCTAGCGAAAGTTGGCTTAGTTAAATTTTGAGTTTCTGGTAATATTACATTTTGAAGCATGTCCAAGTATCTTTCTGCTGTTAAACTTCCATCGATAAAAAATGGCCCAATGATGTGTACGCCAAACAAACTAACCCAAACATTTAGTTTCTGAGGATATTGTGTGCTTACTTTTTTCATGCGTGTGCCATAGGTCACGAAAGGCTAAGGCCTATAATATACCCGTGAGGGTACCGTGAACTGCTATATGGCTTATACCCTATCGAAACATGCACACTTGGTATACTTCACCACACTTTAAACAACGCAGTAGTACTTCCACGGTCGTCTTGTAGAACTACAATAACTACTACTTTTTTTGCCTCTTCGGCAGGGAACCGAATCCGGGTCTCCCGCGTGATACGCGGGGATACCTACCACTATATTTAAAGTCAAAGTCAAGTCAAAAAATGCTTTATTGTAGGAAGAATCAGGTTTCTTGATTTAAAATATCCTAAATATCAGTCAAAAATGTGTTTGAAAATCTAATAAATATAAGTCAAAGACATAAAAACAAAAACTTAAAACCTATAGTTAAAAAATACAATAGATGCAAATGTGCAATAGATAAACCGAAAATGCGACAAAGGTGAGCAAGCTCTGGTACAAAATTTGCACAGCCGCAATAGAGATCAAACCCCGTTCAAAATGAAGTAAAAGTCAGAGACAAAGAATTGAGGGTGCAGACAAAACATACTATGTTTAGCAAAGAGACGCAAAACAAAAAGAGGAAAGGTAGAAGACTATTCCTCAAAGCTGTCCTCAAAATATTCCCCCAGTGAGTAATACGCTCTTTTCAACAGCAAAGACTTAACCACCCGTCTAAATTTTTTGAATGGCAATGACTTTATGCTACTCGGCAAGTGATTATACATTTTTTTTGGCATTAAAAAGTATTCAGTTTTTTATTTGTGTTGAGTGGGGTATTGGTAATGGTATTTTTCCTATTTGTCGGGTGTTATAGTTATTTGCAATATTTGCATGTTCAGCAGATTCAAACTTTTTCTACAGCAGATAAACTGTTTCCAAAATTAAGATATCGGTCAGAGTTAATATTTTGTGTCTAATAAATAAAGGTTTACAGGAATCTCTGTTTTTTGCATTGCATATATATCGTACTGCACGTTTTTGAAGAACAAAGACCGCATTTAGTTAACTCTGGCTAGAATTTCCCAAAATGATATGCCATACTTTAAGCGCGCTTCAACAAGTGTAAAGTGCATTGTTCTTACTATGCCAAAATCCAACTCTCGTGATGCAACCCTAAGGGCATAACAGCTGGACGCTACTTTGCTGCAGAGATTTGAAATATACTCTTTAAAAGACAATCGATTATCTGTGTAAATACTCAAAAACTTAGTATATGTTTTGATTAAGATAATGTTGCTATCGATCACTTATGGAACAGTTAAAATGCAAGATATTTGTCTTAGAAATGTAAGTGACATTGTTTAATCCTAATAACATCCCTCGAGATCGCATGATATAATTCTTCTGAGTCCCTGTCGTGCCACAATATTGTGGTGTCATCCGCGAATAACGTAAATGAACCACCAATATCCAGAGAAGCAACATCATTCATGTACAACAAGAAAAAAATGGGGCCCAGAACAGAACCCCGAGGAACACCAAAATCAATCCTCAACTCTTCAGACTCAGACTCCTGCACTCGTACCCTCTGGGTTCGGTCGGTCAAGTATGATCGAAACCATTCCAGAGTTACCCGTCTAAAACCATATAGCTCCAATTTCCGCAACAGTATTCCATGATCAACGCAGTCGAAGTCTTTTGACAGATCACAGAACACTGCCGCATCCACCTCTCCATCATTAATTTTAAAATAAAGTTTTTCCAAAAACGATAAAACAGCATCGTCTGTGTTCTTTCCGCTTCGAAATCCAAACTGACATATGTTTAGGATATTGTTCTTGTTTAGAAAAGATCTGACCCTCTTCTTTAGTACCCTTTCGACCACTTTAGAGAGTGTTGAGATTAAGGATATAGGTCTAAGATGGAGATAGAGATTCAAGATCAATATTTTTTTGTATAAGGACAACAATGGACAGTTTTAAGGAATCCGGAAATATTCAGAGAATTATCGGAGAACCTAGAAATGATAATTCCTACGGTACGATACAATAACCTTTGACTAGAGATCTAGAGAAGTAGAGGAAACCAGTTTGTAGTTACCATTCATCAGCATGCAATGCTTTGAGAGGAGAAGCGATTCTATATCTGCAACCTGCAAGAAATACCGATAGGGGCAGGATCTTATTACTTATGCTTCTCACATTCAGATGCAACACATGATGTGGTAGAAGGGTTATTATGCTTTTTGGTATCTGACAACAGAGTTTCACTTCTAAAAAAATTACGTTCCAAAAAAGTCAAAGATTTGGAAGCCCACTCTATATTTCAAACCGCATTGAAGGGAAGGGAAATGCTAATGAGGCTGCTGATGCATATTGCTTAGACATGGGGGTGAAGAATCATTATTTGCAGGGCCAAGTTATGGGATTGCTTCGGAACTAATTTGGTTATAAAATTTTGTAATAAATATCCTTCACATTAGATCATTGCCCTTTTCTTTGCTTAGAGATGCAGTAAGAGAGTTGCTGATCGATCTGGCGATTTACTCGTTTGAGAAGTTCCTTAATAATGTTACATTTTAATGAATTATAATTGTGTAATTTTAATTCAACTTCACTCATCCAATGCGGATATTCGTCATATACCTGCAGTTATGCCTATTAACTACACTATTCAGCAGAAGGTTGCCTCACCTATAAAAAACTATGCTCTTAAAGAAATCTTGGTTTTCATCCAAGTTCTTCATCATAATGTCGCAAAACTCCATTCTTCTGTCAAAACCATCTTCTGATAGTTCTTGTACTAAATGAATTATGTAAGGGTTTTTTATGCATCTAAAATTCTCTCAATCGATGCATGACTATCATCTGTTGCTTCTCCAATATATTTCTTACTGAAGCATGTGGGTTTTAGATGAACATCTCCAAAGCTTTCAAACTTTTTTCATCATTCGTTGCACTTTTTGATCGACTAGTTCTTACTTTGTCTTTAACAGTACCATTTTCTCCGAATCTCTTGACTGTTCTCTGGACAGTTGATTTTGGCGTAAGGCTGCAATCTGGAAATTCATCGTTAAAAAAAATTGCCACCTCTTCATATGACGTCACGTGATATCCGTAATCTCGCATCATAAGGATTATGATCCACTCTGCTTCACTCAAATGAACCATTTTTAATTACTACTTGTGAGGAACTAAAAAAATATTTAACTCGATCTAAATGTTCTAAAATATAGCCCTTTCTTTAGAAATAACGATGTTTTGAAGTTTTTAAAAATATATAGTTTACGATTTGTACATACATTAAAAAAAATCACGTGTGCAGTGCACATGCACTAGAAGTGAAACCTTCATAAAATTAAACCAAGCAGTGACCCATCCAAATACTAACCACGCCCAACGTTGCTTAACTTCAGTGATCGGGCGAGAACTACTTTTTACTATTAACACACATGTAACAACTGTATAAATCTATTTTATCTCATTCTCTCGCAAGCTACATCCTATAGATTTCTCGTTTCATCGAGTCTCAAATCACACCGGTGCCTAAAGAAGTTTTCACTTCAATAAGTTTGGGATCTAGGTATATAGGGCCAATGTATCTTAGATACGTATAGAGAAATTGCACATATTTTAAGTTGAGAATGTCATGTTTACTTGTAGCAATGGATATTTATTATTTCCAAGTGGCTAGGTATACCAAGTAATAACAAAATAAGATTTAAAAATCAAATATACACTTGTACGAGCAAAAAATAAAAAAGGTTTAATTTGCTTTAATACTTAAACAAAATAGACTCTGAATAGAGAATATTAGGCATTAAACCTAAAAATTAAAGATTATCCTTGTCAGAAGTTAACATCTTTAAAAATGCTTTCAATTCAGAGATGTCATAAATATCTCGTTTAGAATGTAATTTCTTAGGGTATTATCTTTTGTAGTCTATTTCACCTCACTGAATCAATTTTTTTCGACCACTTTTAGCTTTTCAGAGGTTTCTGCATAGAACTTATCAGTGCGATTTCCTTGCCTGCCTCTAATGTTTTAACGGGCAAACATTTACCTTTATAGAGGAAAGCACATAACGTAGAGTCGAAATTTTGATGTAGATGAGGTCAGTGCATTTGTTTTTGGCGTGATGAGTTACGTGGCCTGGCCCTTACTCAGAAAATTCTAGCAAACCATCAAAAGTGATAGAACCATGAAGTGAAAGTTAATGAGAGCTGCAAGATTCCGACGAAGAGTTTAACAGCAACTTTTTTTGAGACATCTCTTCTTTCTTTGGTTTTGATTTGTCTCTCTCTTCGAATTCTTCATTTCTTCTATCATTTTTTTCTCAGGTGTCCGGGTCGGTATACGAGATTATTTGAAGCAAATATTTTTTTCTTGCCCACTATTACAATGCAACGCCTTTTTTTTATGGCACTGGCTCACACACAAGAGGGAGATCCAATGGCGCTCGACGAGCGGCCTGTTTGCGAATATGTTGATTGACACGATTCGTGAATAGTTGTAGGTTGTAATTAGGGAGAAACAGATGTCCTGGGAGTGAGTTCCACAGTGATGCAGACAGGAGTTCTTGTAAAGCGATATTCTAGGTGTTTCCAGTTGTACGACGAACTGGTGCGTACTTGCCGCCTGTCGTGACAGGCATTGCCAGGGGCGTGATGAGGCGCGCCAAATCCTGGGAACATCTGCCGTGAAAACTTCTGTAAGACGGGGATATCTCGGCCACGTGTCTGCGGTGTTCCAAAATATCCAGATTCCGGGTCAACTCTGGGTCGCCGACGAGACGCACAGCTCTCTTCTGAATGGAATCCAGCAGCTGCATACAGTTTTTTTGTTGCGAAATAGCGCACCAAGCTTCTGTGAGGCTCAGCGATGTTAGCAACGTGGTCATGCCAGGACATATTGATGTTGACCGAGACACCCAGTAGTCCGATTGGCGAGGATGAAGGAATGGTCGATTCTGCCATAATGATGTCAGAGCCCGTCGTATTGGCCCTCTTGGTAAACGTGGTTGCTTGGGTCTTTGCTGCATTGAACTGGACCAAATTTATGTCGCCCCAAGTTTGAACTTTCTCTAGGTCTTGATTAATTGCTGTAATCTGCTCCTGTCTGCGGTGATAAGTCTGAGTCGCTGGTAAAGGTTCTTCAGATCTAAATTTGGAGACAGGGGTACTGTCATCTGCAAAACTGTAAACAGTATTATTCGTTTCGATCAGCAGGTCATTAATATAGATGAGGAACAGAGTTGGTGAAAGTATTGCGCTCTGAGGCACGCCCGCGTTAATGGTGAATGTGTCTGAGATGTGTTCATCAACTGCAACGTGCAGAGATCGGTTCTTAAGGAAATTGGCAAGCCAGCTGCAGAGAGAGGCTGGCTTCTCTTATACAACAAATAATCATTTTTCCTTTACTTGGGTGAAAAGTCTTTTAGTTTGGGTTGCATTTTTCTTGAAGGCTGTCAACGTTTCTCTAAGAAGAAATCTTTTACAACTTCAAGTGTAAAGATTAGCATTTTTGTACTACTGTAAGTAGATACTGGGTACTGGTTTTAGGTATTGGGAATGCTTAGTGAAATTGAGGGCGTCCAAATTGAGTATAATTTACAGGATACTTCAGTCGAACCTATCGACAAAAACCCTTTATACCGCTATAAAAGAATTCTATGAAATATATATATCACATATATGCAAGTTTTTCTCATAATAAAAGGGTAACAGCTGATGCAGAAAAACAGATACATATGTCTGGATATCTTATTTTTTAGAGAAGTAGCAATAAATCTTGAATGACTCCCTAGAGCCACAACATATCCATATCGCTCAGTATGGGGGCTATTAAAAACTAAAACAATGGGTTTGAGGCAAACTTATGCGCAACCCTGTATTTCCGGAAATAATTGTAGTTTGTACTTTTAGCAGTCCCTAAAAATGTGTTTTTAACCTCTTTAAGGATCGAGCTGTTGTACTTGAACGCAGTGTATATGGCTGTAAATAAAGATTAGCATTTAGTAATTTCTGCGTCTTAATGTCAATAATATATATGTTTTAGGAAAGAACAGATATACTTGATACAAATATCTCATACAACGTAAAACCCGAAATGAAGAAAATGCATATTTACAAAATGGCGAAATGTCTAGCAGCTTTAAGGGAAATCACCAAAGATCATAACAAATATTGCGATTTTTCCGATAGTTTAAATGATTTTATTGGTCCATTATCGCTTCTTGCTGTAATCAGTGTTGTGGCAAATATAGTATGGTCATTTACCTTATTGGTAGAATATGATATACGAGATGTAGCTCTTGGAAGAGTTAATACCCCAATACGTATACTGGCTTGTAGTATAACATTCAACTTAGCATGGGTTTTAATAATGATTGTAAGTATCTATTTCAAAGATAAAGGTATATATGTCATGGTTTTAAAACATTAGTGTGGCTGGGAGGGGGGAAATATTGAAAATCCTCTTAGATCTGAATCGCCTGATGATATTATTACAATGGTCTCATTAAAGTACGGGTAAATCACTTAGTATGGAAGTAGAAAAAATATTATAAGTGATTCATTAGTTATATGGACAACGACTTATTTTGCAAAATTTTGAGAAACCACTAGAGATATATAGAATACTAGAGAGTTTTTTTATTCATTCATACCGCTAGTGGCTCCGTGTTAGCGATAATTGGGAAAATTTTTAATACCTGAAGGTTTGAATTGCACGTGACTTATTTTTGACATTAAATGAAAATTGGCAGAAGAAAATTCTATGAAGTAATAGCAAGCATTGAAATGAAAAAAGAGATCCAGAAGAGAGTAACCAAACATGCAACAGTTTTCAAGAAAAATAGTTAGCTACAGACTTGAACATATGCAGAAGATGAAACATGACAAATATATACATACAAAAAAGTTAAAGAGGATTCAGGAAATCCAAAGGTAAGGTAGTCCTAACCTGTGAATACTTTACTCTATGATAGACAGAGGTCGTGGACTATATAATGACATCAGGTCGAGTTCGCTGTAAAAGCGACGGGATGGTGACAAAAAAATCAAATGTTAGCTACATCGGCTAACGAGTTAATAATAATTACAAATCATTTGTTCGAGATTTGAAATTAAGACAGAGATCAACGCTTAATGCAAGTATACAGAATTCCAACGAAATATTGGCGAGTCACTGTAGGAAATCAAGCAACTGATAATGTCTGGCTCACGTCTCTAACATTCCAATGAAGTAGAGGATTCACTAACCTCGAAATATTAAGTAACTAAATGATAATCCAATGGAAAAAATAACTGTACGGAATCCTAAAGTTGGACCAAAGAATATCGAACAAAACATAGTTCAGTAATTAGTACTGAAATCTAAATAACAATAATTATCAAGTTGACTTTTTATCCATGACATAAAAATACATTATTAAAGAGACTATCAAACTAGACCCCAAAGATCTTCTTCGAGACACTGAATTCAAGATGAATGCGTTTGATGTTATAAAACTGGGTCGTTTCTAAGATGCTTTATTCAAGCTAAGCTCAAAGACCATCATCGAGAAGTATCGTCAGGCTACATATTAGCCTGACCTATACGACTTGAATTGGAAACACTCTAATGCTACTCAAAGCAAAGAAGTTGTATCGGAACTCTAAAGATACACTCAAAAATACTTCGAATTCCCTAAATGTCACAGCAATATGGAATGCGATCCCAGATCCGTTTGAGCAACCGGTATCCTGTTCATAACTACAGTAATCGATTTGCAGTCGTTTGATGACGCATTTATATCGCTAAAATTGAAGCATATATATAAT
>MU184442.1:268105-296095 GCA_016904865.1 Pissodes strobi | reverse complement strand
GGACTTTCGAGTAACGTAATTCCAGAAAACTACAACCTACAGCGCTTCAAGTCCAACGTCCACCGTCATCTCCGCACACGCACCGTTTGTTGAGTGGTATAGGATTTCCCTTCTGTGTGTGTGCCGAACATAAAAAATCTTTTGGGTTCTTAATACTATTTGGTCTATTTCTATACATTATATCCTTCAAATACTCCCATAGAAAAAAAGCGATGCTGTTAGGTCCGGAAACCTTGGCGGTCATTCAATTGGACCCTGTCTATCTATCCACTAATTTGGAAGAATTTCCTCCAAGTACCCTCGAAGATCTACACCAAAATGCGATGGTGCGCCATTCTGCTCAAATCATATTCATATGAAGAGTATCTGGATATTAAATCGAATGAGAGGAAATCTAAGTAACGCTCAGCAGTAGGATTTGGCCCTAAAATTCTGTTATTTGGTATGTCAGCCCATACATTGACGTTTTAGGCATATTGTGTATGTACCTCACGTAGCCATTGTGGATTTTGATCAGATCAGAATCGATAATTATGTCTGTTTACCATTTAATTTTTGAAAAATGGAGCCTCGTCGGAGAAGATAATATTTTGTGAAAATATGATATTTTCATCACATCTTGCCATAATCTCTTCATAATTGTAATCTCCTATCGTAGTTATCCTCAAGAACTTCCTGTACGACTTGCATGGGTGATACTTCTGGTTCTTTAATAATCACTCTACAGATGCTCTACTGACATCGTTAGTGTTTCAATATTCATTTTATTTTATGATTATTCACCATATTAACATCTTGGGTTCCTTTTAACTGAAGTTTGCAATGAAAATTTGTGATATTAGGAAGTTTTTTCTTAAGGTATAGGGCAATAATAGGACAATCTCACTACCGTTTATTCCGCTTAAAATAATTAAATGAAATTTTCTCAAATCACTGGATAGATCGATGAGATCTAATTGAGGGGCCACCAAGGTCATTACGCCTTAGATCACTGGATTTTCTTCTTGTCGGATATTTGAAGAAAAGATGTATAAACCACATAAGATGGGTGATATTAATTTCAAAAAACATACTTTCCTGCACTTGGTTTTATAGTATCGAAATCAGCAGATCCTTACTTTGTTGGCAGCATCGGATTCAGTTGTAGAAGACCCTCTCATAGAGCCCCCACATGCCCTAAGTTGCCATTTAAAATAAAAGTTGGGGTAGCTAGAGATTAACGGGTTGGTTTGGGTTAGTGAAAATCTTACAGTAAGACGAACAACAATTTAAACCAATTCCCGTGTTTCAGCGTTTTTCTAAAACATAATTTATACAGAAGATATGGATTTTGTGCGTTTCTTTTGAACAACCCTCTGTAGGATTCAGAATGAGCTGTTGTCAATTAGATTTAGGTGAACAGCATTTGGTAAATTGAGCTGTTCTTTAAAAACAGTGTAATCTTTATAACTTAAAGACTTAAAGAACATAGTGTCCTACCAATCTCTGCTCATGTCTCTCACCAAACGATATGTAGTTAAGCTAGGAAGATGGCAAATACCAATAGGACAACCCTAGCGATGAATATCATTAATTTATTAAAGCCGTCACAGAAGAAGTGGTTAAATTATGTTTTCAGGAATACGTATCGAATTTAAGAGCCGCGATAACCTTTGCTATAGTACTTCCAAAACGTGACAATGTGATGCACTCTCTTCACGTTGTGTAGAGCATTTGGAGGCGCTTTTGTAATATACATTGCATCCAAAGTGGCCAGAGTCATTGATAAGAATTTCGAATTCGGCTACAGATCAAAAAGGACGCATATGATCGTAGAAAACACGACTAGTGATTTACAAGGACAGTAGCAAGCAGGCACTGGTAGCATAAAGAGATCTACATCCAGGCATGCATGGGAATAGGTTGAAAAAGAAGAAGAAGATCGTTATTCCAAAAATTAGCTTTGCAAGAAATGATTCACCAGGTTCGTAGGGTAGGGTTTTAGTTGGGTGTTTGTTTCCTTTATAGCGTAGACTAAATATTGCATCAAGGATTGCACCTAAGAAAGGTTTACCTTTGTGGGTATTTAGACTATTAACATCGGATCAGAGTTTTATAATTAGTATACTCTTATACTACTTAATATTAAGATGATTATTATTTCATTAAAAAATATTATTTTAAAAATGCAATGGAGCATACTAAAAAAAGGGATTGCCACTGTTTTCTTCAACTACAAAGGCGTGAATCAGTGGGACCAATATAGTAAGTAACCGCTTGCCACTTGTCACTTACTACTTTACATATGTCAATGGCAGTTATAAAATAAGTTCAAACATTGTGAATTACATAAATTATTATCAATTAGTACATAATGATTAATGGGGCAGAAATTGAAATACTGACAGACCTTGGCCTACAATGTGTTGGATATGCCGATGATATTGTCATCACAGCAAGAGGAAAGTTCGAGGGATACACTATGTGAACTCATTCAAGCTGGACTTAAAGCAACGGAACAGTGGGACGGGAAATAAACCCATCGAAAACAACTAGAGTACCCTTCTCTAGAAAGAGAGAACGCCCTAGAATGAAAGTTATACAAATACATGGGACCAATATTACAGCGGCATCAGAAGTCAGATATCTGGACTGCAAACTCAAATGGAATAAACAACACATTGAAGGAGTAACTAAGGCTATGAGAACCCTCATGGTATGGCTCCGGGCCTTGCAGGAAAATCCTAGAGATGTAAACCAGAAATTCTGCGATGGATGCACGCAATGACAATACGACCCAGCCTACTTTACGGGTCGTTTGACTGGTTCAAGGAAAAGCCTAACGGGCGCATAAAAACATGTTCAATAGCAGCAATCGAGGCAATTGTGAGCCTCGCACCTCTACACATTGTTGTAGAGAGAGCAGCTAGACAAGCAATGACTAGAATCACAAGAGAGGGAGCGGACGAGAGAGGATGGCTTAGAAAGAGTGAATTAATATCCCTGCATACACCATTTCTTGGGCTCCCCGGGGACGATATAGTCAAAAGATACAATTTTGAAAAATACTTTACGGTCGTGAAGTAGAGAAGAATGGGAAAAGAACACCACCTGCAATCTCACATTGCAGCAAAGTGCTACTGGTATACAGATGGGTCAAGAACTGAACAGGGGATCGAAGCCGGAGTATTTGGGCCAGGAACCAAATTCTCCGAAGAAATGGGAAAACGCTATAGCAAGATGTGCGCAGTTCAACCTGGACAGAAACTATAGGAAGAAAGAGATTGCCATCTTCTCAGACAGGCAAGCAGCCATCAAAGCGCTGAGTTCACCAATATTTAGCTCTAAAATGGTATGGGAATACGTGGATAGGCTAAACGAACTAGGCAAGAATAACAAGCTATACTTTCAATGGATACCAGCACACGATGGGATAGAAGGCAACGAAAATGCAGACCAATTGGCCAAAGTAGGAGCACAAACTCCGTTTTTAGGATCGGAACCTTTCTGTGGCTTAGGGATGCACACCTACAAGGAAGAATTCAGGAAAAACGAGCGAACCAAATGGATCATTCTATGGGAACGTCTCCCATGGATAAGGCAATCGAAGATGTTTCTGGGGTCCCTATCAAAAAACATTATAACACTGAGTAAGAGCAATCTCCGCATCCACACCGGCTTTCTTACGGGCCACCGCCGGTTGTGAAGGCACCTGGGGAGAATAAAAATTGAAAACGAAGACAATTGCCGGTTCTGTGAGGAGGAGGAGGAAACCCCGGAACACCTCACGGAGTGCGAGGCGGTCGCGAACAGGCGAATAGCCTGCTTCGGGTGCTGCATCATCGAACAGGACGAACTTCCATCCATAGAACCATCCAGACTACTTGCTTTTATCAAAGCACTGAAACCAGATGAGGTACTCTGATTGAGAATCACCTCAACGGAAGAACCAATGAAGGGGGACACAATAGATCCACACAGGTCGCAGTGTACCCCCAAGATGATTCATTCATTCAATAGGACCGAATAATTGAGCTGTGAATAATGCCTACTGCTTACTAACATGACAAGAATAAGAACATTATATCAACATACACTAACACGAAAACACAAATTGTAATTAATTGGTAAATTAATATAAATCGGGTACTTACAGCGCTTTAACGTTTTACTAAAGTCTGCAGTGTTGTAAGACATGTTGCCCCTATTCATACTTGTGTTAATATAAGATAATTATTCGAACAAATTTCCATAAAACACAAAGACAAAACTATTTGTTCACACAATGAAATTTAGAATAAGTCCACCACTAATTAAATTAACCCATTTAAATTAATTATTAAATATAGTATTTAGTTGAGTTTTTACATTATTTATATCTATGTAATTGATTTTATTTGGTTTAATAAATAATAATTCTGTATTAAGCTTTAAACCGTAGTAATATTAAATGCAATGCAACGGTAAAATTACATGCAAGATATTGCAAAGCAATGTAAATTATTTCACAACTATTAACGTTATAAAGTAACACCATAGAAGTATCTACGTGGACTTTTATGGATTTCGTTGCGAAGCTTCGCGCATGCCTAGTTTTTGATACATATTTGGCAAAAGGCTTTAAATTTTCGGTAAATTGCTTCAGCAAGCCTGGTGGTGCAGTGGTTAGACGCTGTGCTTGTGATGCGACGGTCGGGTTTCGATCCCCGCCAGTGGCGAGAGATGTTTTTTTATTTTTTTTAAGGTTATGTTTGGTTAGTTGGGTTGGGTAAAGGCTGTTTTTTTTTTAATTTGAGATAGTTTTGAGTGAAGTGAAATAATAGTCAATGTCTCATCGGAATCATATGATGAACATGCGCGAAGCTTCGCCACGAAATCCATAAGAGTACACGTAGACTCTTGTTAATACAATAATTGACTTTGGCAAGTAATGCCACTTTTTAACAACGAATCAATAATTTGTTTAGAATTACTACTCCTTTCCCAAGGAAAGCAATGCGAATGAGTGAAATAGAACAATTATGGGAGGGTATGTTTGAGTAGGTTTGTACTTTATAAAACTTGGCAAGAAATTATTGCATAGCACGGCGTTGCATCTAAGCTAAACATGTTACATGAAAGTTTTAATTTTTGTACAAATACTCATGAAAATATTACCCATACATCTTTATTACCGAGATATATAAAAGCAAGATTTCCCTAGTCTCTGATTAAAAAAAAACTTGAATTTACCTTCTTCTTCGCTACCTTCACTACTGGCATCTGATCCACCATTCGATGATATCAACGACTCCCTTGAGATAGACCTGGAGGAAGGCGCCGCAGGAGGAGGAGGTATGGTTCTGACGGGCGGTGGTGAAGGTGAAGGCGCTTCCACTGAAGAACTGTGGCGGTTGTTTAGCCCTTGAAGGTATGGTTCCAGGAATGAATCATTTCTGAAAATTATGATTACATTTAGTTAGGATTAATCTTCTAAGCTTAAACGTTTCTAAATAGTCAAAGTGCGAAAACTTGCGCTTAAATGATCCAGAATTAACAAGTAAATATAACAACTATTGAATTAGGTTCTTTATTTTAAAATAATCGAAACAAATCGTAATAACTAACCAAAAATCGGACACTTCTTAATGACAGTCACTAGCGCCCGGAAAAATAATTTGGGTTAATTTTGGTTTGTTCTTGCTAGCTTAAAATAATTTAATAAATATCAAAGTAAATGTAGGTGTAATATTTTACACCTATTTTTCAACTTTGGTTCTTATATAGAAGTGTTTAGACTTCGGTCGTTTAAAAACGTCCAATAAATCATCGGATCACTCATACATATTTATAAATCATGGGATTTCATGATTTTAAATTGGAATCGGCTATTATAATGGCTTAAATTGCTAAGAAAATTAAAAATGAAGGATGCAGGGAAAAATCTATAGTAAATTGCAGCAATATCCGTCTTAAAGTTTGAAACCGTCTGCTTACTTTAAGTGAGGTTTATAGTAGCCTTGTCATAATAACCATTTAATTAAAAAAAAATCTAAATACAATTAAAACAGGGAAAAAACGAACTAAGTACGATCACATCGTGTACATTTAAGGTTTGCTTCTTTACAGACGTTCAACCAGTTTTTTTCTTATTTGGCAGGACAGCTTTCATAAAAAGAGTGTGCACTTTCGTCTCAAATGTTTTTAAGTGCCTGCAAATTCTGCTACTTCCCTCTTGTTAAAGGTTTACCTAAAACAATCGCCTCACTTTTCTTTTGAGTTTGGCCTAAGCATTAAACTTACCAATATAAGCTCTCTGGGGGGGGGGGGGGGGGGTAAGTTCAGTTTCTGGTAATGGGGGTCCTCGAATCTGTTCAAAGTTGGTCTTAATAACGATCGTTAGATATTCTGCGGAACCTTAATTTCTCTTACAGCCAGGGCCGTAGATAAAAGGGGGAGGGGGGTTAGGGGGTTCGACACCCCATGGCTCCAAAAAATGTTTACCTCCGGCGGCCCTGCGAGACTTTTTAAGTTACAAGTTTTCTTCCTACCTAACCTAAACCCCTCCCATGGAGAACGCCTATCTTACAGTTGATAAAAAGGAACATTTTGTAATATGTCAGTGATTCAAAAAATCAATCCAGTCTCTCACAATGGTGCTGTCCACTTTTGCAACTTTAAATGGTCATGGCTTAGCTCTTGCATCCAGAAATGCACATTTAGCCTGCACGGCTCCATTAAATGATTTTTATTCTTATAGACATTAACGAAACTATTTCTAGTGTATCGATAACAAAAATCATGTAGGAAAAAGCATTCAGAATATTCCGACTGCAGGTGATTGACAATTCAATTTAAAGATGTGGATGCCGCAAATAAAGAACTTCATGACCTCGTGTCAAAAAATTCATCCAAATTTTCTGAAGAATTTTAAAAATCTTCCAAATTTATATCTGACGAAATATTTTCTAATAAATAATACTGCAGAAAGAGGAGTTAAGCTTATGGAAGAATCCATTACCTTCATTACCAAAGATGACCAGCAAAAACATAATTTATTATTCCAAGTTGTAAGAAATGTTACTAAATACAGTATTGCGATTTTCCTTTTTTACTGGCCGATTTGTGTTATCGATACTCTCGCTACCTTACTTCTCGCGACCTTACTGCCGGTGTTCGAACCTGCTCGATAGGTACATCCGTTTAGTGCGTCATTTGACAGATGTGGTATAATTCTTTTTCGAGAGAAATCTAAGGCCTTCTCGTCTGGACGCTCCACGCGTTCAGACAAAGAAAAGCAACCAATTTTGTGGTAAAATTATTTTGGTTATTGTTGACCATCTGGTCTAATTATCGTCTACTTTCAAAATGGAATTATTCTGTAAATAAGTATACTGCCCAGTTTAGTTTCCGGAATTATCGGCCGTATCGTTTAATAGCAATATTTGATGGCTAGTGTGGTTACCCTCTGAAAAAAGGTTTGCTACATGTTAGTGTGTCTATCTTGAAAAGTGAAAATTCTTTATAATTTAATTAGGGATCTTTCGTGGAGCAGAAGACTTTCCGCTACCTTCTGTGGAACAGGAAAATTTCCGCTACCTCCCGTGAGTCTTTGTGTGAGGTAGAATTTCACGCTGACCTAGCTAATCCCGCCGGTTAGCCGCACCGAGGCCTTTTTTGTCAGGGTGACGCAACCACATAGTGGACACGTATTACGTTTATGTATACTTTGGTATTACGCAGGAAGCGCCAGGGTCTACAACTCGACCAGAATCAAGTAAAATCGATTTTAATTTATTTAAGTGTCTAAATTACCGTATATGTCTTACCGTTATATATCATATATCCTTTTGATTAATGGATTTGTAGTTAGGCAACTGTGGGCAGTTTGTCTAAATTGCCGTTTATTTATTTCTTACCGTTATGTATAATTTTAATTAATACATATATAATCAAATGGAGTCATTGAAATTAAGTAATTTATTATATTTGTCGAATATTTCATTTTGACTTTCCTTAATACAAAAAAAAGCAGCAGCATGCAGCCACCTCAGGATGAAGAAGGTCATATTGTAAGAAACCAGATAGACTCCTTATTAATAAATAAAAGGTACCGTAACAGTTGCATAGTTGCTAAAACGTCCCCAGGAGCTGACGTACACACAGATCACTGGGCAATTTAAACTCAAGCTAAAAAGGATAAAGAAGAAGATAGACAGAAAAAATATATGGAATATAATAGAAACTTGAAAAAATAGCTGAAGAATGTCGAAAACTCAAAGAAACTCCATACAATGTAGAATCGACTCTTCCCAAAATGGCTGAAAGGTTTGAAAGTATTGGTAATGAATTTCTGATGGCTCAAAAAGATAAAAAAACAACCATGTATGACAGATGAAATATTAAAGTTAATGAATGAGAGGAGATTATTGAAAGGGGCTAAAACAGAGTACCGAAATATGCAAAGACTAATTCAACGTAAGATAAGATGTGCAAAACAAGATTGGATAGGACAATGCGCAGAAATTGAAGAAATTAAGAAGAAACACGATACCTTCAACATGCACAAGAAGATAAAAGAGACATCGGACCTATATAATTTCAATGTAAGCGGAAAAATTCAGGATAACAAAGGTAACATAATTGTAGATCACATGGGAAAAATACAAATCTGAAAAGAATATATAAACCAGTTGTTCGAAGACACTAACAGATCAGAAAATCCTCAAAAGTACCAGGAACCGGATTTCTTAACGATTACAGTTGATGAGGTTACTCCAACTGTGGTAGGGTTGAAGAAGGGGAAAGCACCAGGACTAGTTAATATCCGGAATGAATTCCTTAAACTATTGAATGACGAAGATATCAATGGCTTAAGGATATATTTAATGAAATATATTCCACTGGAATCATACCTGACATGTGGCTCAAAAGTACATTCATAACGCTACCAAAAAAATCAAACGCAAAGAACTGTGAAGACTTTCGTACGATTAAACTCATGAGTCACTCTCTTAAACTATTCTTGAAATTAATCCCTCAAAGACTATGTAGCATTTGCGAAGAGCAGATTAGTTCTACCTAGTTCGGGTTTAGAAATGCCCTGGGTACTAGGGAGACACTTTTTAGTATTCAAGTCTTATTCCAAAGAGCTCGAGATGTTAATCATGATATTTTTGCATGTTTCATCGATTATCAGAAAGCATTCGATAAGGTTCAGCATAATAAGATGATGGAAGCTCTGGAATTAGCGGGATTAGAGAAACAAGACTTAAGAATTATAGCAAATCTTTATTGGAATCAGACCTTTTCAGTCCGAATAGAAACTGAGGAATCCGATGAAGTTCTGATAAAGAGAGGAGTTCGACAAGGGTGTGTGCTTTTGCCATTGATATTCAACAGATATTCAGAATACATATTACGAGAAGCCCTGGAAAATACCACCGACGCATGGGGTGATTATCAAGGGCGAATGCATTGCGGACGACACGGTAATTGTCTCAAATGAACCAGAAGGACTACAAAGATTGATGAACAGAGCGGTAGAAGTAAACGAAATATATGGACTGCAGTTGGATACAAAAAAGATCAAAGTCATGATTATTTCGAACTGAGCTCATTTCGTTTTTTAAACATTTACATCATTGGTTAGTTCCTTGATTTAGTGTGTCTATTGACTTTTTTGATATAATGATATGTCATGTGATTCGTTTAGCTTAGTTTTGCTTATATAATACATATCTATTTACTTCACAGGTTATTCTATTGATTTAGTACACTTGATTAACTGTTTATTAATATGATGATATTACCGCTGCCATGTGTATAATTTAGATTAATTTTATTTAATGATCATTTCATTTCATTGATATCTGTATCTATTTACCGACTACCTATATCTTTAACTATTTACTTTACCGGATGGTTTATTGATTTACTATAAAGCTAGTTTAGTAAAATACTTCCTTTATAGCGTTTCGTGATTGACTGCATTTTATCAAACCTTTAAGAATTCAACATTTATGACGTGGGAAATATTAATGTAATAACACCTATATTAGAACTTATAGTATCTTATTTTGTTTGATATACTATTCTGCTAGTATAGGTGAAATACCTTATAAGAGAATTTTCTCACTAGTTTAACTTCAAATTAATTGGAGCAAAAATTCAATTGTTCTGAACGGATTTCTGTTAAGTTTTTCATATTTAAATATAGTTATTTATGCAACAAGTGTGTAAAGTGATCCTTTTTTATGAATGGGCATATTCATTCATTCAGGAGACTCGGCGGGTCAGCGGGCAGTTCGGGGCAATGTGGCACAGTACTCCCTTGGTGTCGTGTCACTTTCTAGTAGTTTACATTGAAATTGTAATATTTCCATCGGCTCTTGTAAATTTTCCAATAAGGGGATATTTGTTACGAATTAATTTTTCGGGGGTTTGGGCCTATTTCTCGGTATAATTTCTGTACTAAATAAGGTATAATATGGCAACAGTAAGTAAAAAAAATAATTTTTAAAATGCTTAATCCTCTTGGGGCACGTTTAGTGAATGAGAAGAAACTTTTCTCACTTGCTTACTATCCCAAAAGAAAAAGACATATGGAGTGAAAGTCACCAGTATATAAAAAATCGCTGCTTAATGGTTGTGAATTGAAGATGGAACATTTTTATAAACAACCCAATGTATTTTGATATAATCTACATGATCATCGGTTAATGGTATACGCATCTGCAGTATAGCTAGGTAAGTAGTGTACATACACTAAAAATTTAAACCCTGATACTGAAGTCATTGAACAGATAAAGCACATTTTTCGAATAATTTAAAATGGTGCAAAAACATCGGTTGTAAAAAATATCATTTATTCGATAATTCTGTAGCTCATTCCCATTCAAGTTCAAAGATTAATCATACGCAGATCGTTAATAACGCTGTTCTCTCGTCAATACATTATCAACTATCCGGGTTTTAAATTCTGATTAGTATAAAACACTTCTGCAAGTACACGATAAACATTATTTACAAATCCGTCGACAACAAAATGATAAAATTTACTATTGTTACAATATTAACAGTAATATTTTTGTATCAGTGGAAGTTGTTTATTCCCGAGTCGTGGTATGAGCCTCAAATTGGAGATATTGTAAGTTTTGCATTCTATTTTTTCTTATAGGTACTATAGACAGTGACACCGAACATTATGTTAATGTTCGGTGATATAGATAAGACTTCATTTAATAAACATTGAACCCATTAATTAATACATAGAATACTTTTTTGTATCTCAACACTTCCATAATTGAAAAGTAATATGGGTAATAATAATCAGATCATAAATATCGATCCTTTGGTTTTTGTACGTAACTACTATTGGGCGCTACTACCAAAGACTAAATTTCCAGACTTACGCTTAAGATTGCATTGTTTCTTTGTCCCCCATGGTCGCAACCATTTTTCTAGATGAGTAATTAATTATAGTTGGAATACATATCTAGGAATACCTAGTTTTCACGCAACACAAGTAGGTACCTTCTTGTGTTATTATTTGCTAATAAATAGATGCAAAAAAGTTTCTCCCAGATTAGAAAAACTTATCCATTGTAGTAAAATAGACAAATTTGAAATTATGAATGAAGCATTATCCCGATTGCCTTTTGTTTTAAGAAAAATAACAAAAAAAGTTATATTAGGTAGTTTTAATTGAACAACCCAAACAAAGGTCAAAAAATCATAGAATTTTTTAAAAATATTTTATATTTGAACATTTAACTAGAACAACCTATTGATACTCCAGAAGGGAATTATGAACGTCAAAATAATGTTAAAAAACTCATATGTTCCTTATCAGATTTTTATTTGTTTTCAAGTTATAGCGTAATTAATAGTATATTATTATTTAATGAGCTTATAATTAGCGAGGATGATTATTATACGAACCGCTTGCGGCGAATGTTATAATATTTTACTTGTTGGTTTATGGGTAAAATTACACTTGTTGTTTTAAGGATAGCACAATGATCTACGTGTTATTAATGCGTCTATTATTAAATTATTGTAGATAATATTATATTATTATTAGGCTTGGGGCGACTGTTATAATCATCAGAGTGTATTATGGTGCACTATACGTGAGTCAAATATTATACTTTATGTACAATCATCCCTAAACGCACAAAATACTTAACTAGAACGCGAAATTTTAATATTTACGTCAACCTAGACGTTTTCCGTTTCCATGGTAGTGGCTTTCGGATTGACCATTATGAATTCATAATCACACTTGTTGATTTATGAGTAATATAATTGCACTAGTTGTTTTAATCATATAATGATCTTGCTATCATAAATATTATTTATGCGTCTATAATTAAATGGTTGTATAATAGTATATTATTTAACGAGCATATAATGTACGCCATAATAAACGAGGATAAATATAACGAGCCGCTTACGGTGAGTGTTATAATAATTAGAGTGTATTGTAGTTCATTTCATTATAGGTGAGACAAATACTATACTTTAAGCATAGCATAATGATCTTGCTATCATAAGTATAATTTATGCGTCTACTATTAAATGGATGTAGATAATAGTATATTATTTAACGAACATATAATGTAGGCCATAATGATAGATTAAACGACTTATCTGTAAGGAAGTTCAATCTTCATTATACGATTAACCACGTTCGTATAGACCACCATGTAGTTACGCCTCTGTCGCTCGAAGGTGTCACTGATATCAAAGCAAAAATTTTTGCTGACCCATAATATGTAACAGCCCGATACAGATCCTCAATACGTTTGAAGTACAAATCTGATAATGTTGTAAGGGTCAATATGATTGGGAGGGCGGGGTGGTCTATACGAACGTGGTTAATCGTATAATGAAGATTGAACTTCCTTACAGGTAAGTCGTTTAATCTATCATTATACTTCTTAACCACGTTCTACTAGACCACCATGTAGATGTTTAAAGCCACCTGTATCAGATTTGTAAGCATATATACATTCCTATAGACAAGTAAAGTAAACCGGTCTATTAGTTTCTTATTATAAATATTATTAAACTCAGACTTCAGAACATTCGTGAAATAGTCTTATATTCAATAATAGACTATTATCAAATTAGCAAACAAAATTTTAATAAATCTGGATAAATTCAGTTATGAAGATATTTCAGACCCTAGTTTAAATGTCTTAAAAGGTGTATTTAACGACATAATCTTAACAATAAAACAGTGATATAAGTACCTATTTAACTTAATAGTAACCCATTACAACTAGATAACCTACTTTTGAAAAACAATTTTTTCCTGCAAAATTTTCTTTAACATAATGGTTTGTTATAAAATTTTATAATGTATTTGATTTCTCTGTCCATCCAGCGGCATTTCTGATGCACTCAATATTAGCACCAGCGCGAAACGCTGCTGAAGTGGTAGCATGTCTAATACTGTGCGCCCTAAACACCGAAACATCTATTCCCGATTTGTCCAAAACATTCTTTAACCACCTTGATATAGTTTGATCTGTGGCTTTATGATATGGTTTTTTATGCGTTAAAAATTAAAAAATCATTATCTTGGTCTTTCCTATACGAGGACGTTATTTTTAAATAATATTTCAGTGTACTAGCAACACAAATTTCAGGCCTGTCATGAAAAAAAAAAGAAAATGGAATTGTAAGGACAGGTTGTTGTCTGTTTGGTGAAGATGTCTTAATTAATTCAGAAATGAAAATTTTATATTCGATACCGAAAAATTTTATATCCCTTATTCTAAGTTTCGATAAAGTTTGGACCCGGTGTGAGGTAACCAGGGATATCAGCATAACCAATTTATAGGTAATTAATTCTAATGAACAATCTTCCAAGGGATATAATGTCGCGAGGAAATCTAGGACTGCCTGCGGATCCCAAGTTACCTCATACCTAGGAAATGCAGGTTTTCCTCTAAAAACTCCTTTCAGAAATCGCGGGAATACTTCTTCTTCTTCCTCCAAATTTATAATAAGTTTAAGAGCTGATTTATGACATTTTAAAGTATTGTACAGAGCACCATTTTTATTTTCTTGATTCAGAAAACAGAGAATATTATTGGTAGTAGGGTTAAGCCAGTTAATATTATTTTGAGAACAAAATATCCACCACTTTTTATAAGTGCAGTCATATTGCTTCAACATATTATCGCTAAGAGAAGCAATAAGTGTAGGGATTGCTTCTTCGGCGATTCTTCTCTTCATGAATGCTTCCCCGATAACCTTCCTGCAACCAGGATAATGTTGGGCCATTTCGGGTGACTTTTCCTAAATGGAGAAAGTGCTTGGCTTAAAATATATTGGCTTATCTGTTAAACATTCCATAAAAAATGGATACCTAGGCTGATTTTTCCATAATGGTACAACCAAAATACCTTCAGCTCTATCAAAAATTAATTTCTTGATTGCCTTCAAAATCAAGGGAAACGGTGGAAATGCATAAAAGTTAAGATCGAACTAAGAGATTGAAAACGCGTCAACTGCTATTGAATCTGGGTCTGATCTCCACGAAACATAGTAGTAACATTTTGTGTTTGCATATGAAGCAAACAAATCTACAGATGGTTTTCCTAAACGTTCTGTAATGTTTCTAAAAGCATTATTGCACAAGAAGTATTCGGTTTCTATTTCAGTAGATCTAGACTCGTAATCCGCTTTATTGATAGCAGATTTAATGTAGGAGCAAATATGAAAATATTTCTATTTTCGCACCAATCCCAAATGACTTTGGATAGTACAGCCAAGTGTTTATTTTCTGTATTCCCCATTTTGTTTATACAGGCTATTGCCGTAATATTATCTACCCTAAGTAACACATTTAAGTTCGATTTTTCTTTGACAAATGATTTTAAGGAATAAAAAGAAAAATTGCCAAAAGCTCTAGATAATTTATATGGTATTTTGTTCCATACTCATTCCGAAACCCACCTGTTTTCTTATGAAAACACACAGCCTCCCAGCCTGAATTAGACGCACCCGTAAAAAATTTATAAACATAATTATGTTGCGACAATGAAGAACCTGACTTATGAATATTCTTAAGCCACCATTCTAAATCTTGTAAACATTCGCTTGACAATTTAATTCTCGAATCATAATTTTTATTCGAGTTTCTTAAGGCTTTACATTTTAAATATTCGAGACTTTACATGTAAAGGCAGGGCATATAGAGGCCAAATATCCGATAAGTTTAGCAAAATAACGAATTTTTAAGTTAACGCAAGACTTAATATGAGAAATAAATTGAGTGGCCCTATCTACTTTGTCATCTGGCAAACTAATAGTCCCAGATGAACCCCAAAAATCTTATACTTTGACATGGTCTTAAACAAGACATATCAAAATTCACAATGAACCCTAACTTTGAAAACAATTCCATTGTAGTTTGGATATTTTCTTGACATGAATATTTTGATTTACCTAAAATCAAAAAATCATCCAAATAACGAACACTTAAGAGACCTCTCGATCTAAGATAACTTAAAAAGGGGTTTAAACAATTTGCAAAAAACGAAAGGAGCAGTCGATAATCCAAAAGGTAAAACATTAAATTCAAATAAGTTACCTTGAACGGAAAACGTTAAATATTTTCTATATGTTTTATGCATTGGTATAAGATAATAAGCATCTTTTAAATCTATTGTGCACATGTAAGAGTCTTGAAATATAATATCTCTTACTGTTTTAAAATTTTCTAATTTAAAATGTTGTGCTCGAACATAAGTGTTTAACTTCTTTAAATTTAATACAAAACGATAACCTCCAGAAGATTTTTCTACTAAGAAATAAGGTGACAAAAATTCACCTTTTTTATGGTGACATGTTGATATGGCTCTAATTTTTAAAAGCTTTTCAATGCTTTCTTGAAGTTATCTTCAAAAGCTTATAGCTTTTCTATTTTAGAGACTGTCGTAACATTAAAATTTTTATGTTGACGTGGATTGGATATGAATGGAATCTTATACCCCTTAACCCAATTCAAAATTGTCTGATCTTTAGTTATTGACGCCCACTGATCATAGAAAAGATGAATTCTTCCCACATATTTTTCTTGAATGTCTACTTATAACGTCCCTGTCGAGGATATTCCTGACGAGGCGCCCTTGGACGTGTTTTCCGTATTGCAACTTCTTCTCTATGAAACCTGAAGGCATTCGAGTTCTTCATTCTGGTTTTTGGAGCCTGACGCTGAGAGTTTAAATAAAACTAAGACTTCCGTAATGTTTGTTTTCATGGAAAAGTGAATTTTCTAGCCTTAATATCAATGGCTGCTTTTTCCGCGGCTTGAGCTGCTTTCCATTTCCCGGAAAAGTCTGAACCAAACAATGTAGCATCCCTTTTTGTGTCTTCTGCCAATTTCTGAGTGACCTGGCTCATATAGGGGTAGACCTGATGCTTGCGATGATTAGATAGTAAATAATGCACTTCGCAAAACATTTTAGCTGAATTGGCAGCTTTTGGAGTCAACAGAGTTTTAACATTTGCCGGGATTTTGTTAGATGCCAAAATGAAAGATATAACCTCTCCCAATGTAGCTAAGCCACGCCCTAGCTTATCTTGTAGAGCCATCTAGCCACTAATTCCTCGTCCAAAGGTGAACCATAACTATTTAGCTTTCTAAGATCCATCTCCACAGAGATTATTTTGATAAGGTTGGCAATGACGCTGAACTGGGGCCCTTATGGACATCTGTTATTACTGTCCCCCCAATAAATACATAAATTTATGTTAGCTCGTATTTCGCCTTGTAACAAAACCCAACGTTGCTTAAATCACCCGTGGCACGAAGAGTATCTGGATATTTTATTTGTCGTTGTTATCGCATTATCCTCGGTCGAGACGGCAACACTTGTATCATCAGCAAACCTGATGGTTAGGCCTAGGAGTGTCAGGTCACTGACAAATAATATAAATAACATAAACGTGACACATTCTACGCGCACTGAAAACGTATTGAGGATCTGTATCGGGCTGTTACATATTATGGGTCAGCAAAAATTTTTGCTTTGATATCAGTGACACCTTCGAGCGACAGAGGCGTAACTACATGGTGGTCTAGTAGAACGTGGTTAAGAAGTATAATAAACGATGATGATTATTACAAGTCGCTGATCATCAGAGTGTATTATGGTTAATTATACGTGAGTCAAATACTATAGTTATCTACAACTCTCCTTAACACAAAAACAAAGTCATCAACACATATCTATGTTGACATTTCTCGTTTCCACGGTAGTGGCTCTCGTATTGACAACTATGAATTCATAATTATCCTTGTTGGATTATGAGAAACTATAATTGCACTTGTTGTTTTAAGGATAGCACAATGATCTAGGTATTATTTATGCTTCTACTATTAAATTATTGTAGATAATACTATGTTATTTAACGAGGCCATAATAAAGGAGGATGATTATTACGAGCCGCTTGCGACGAGTGTTATAATGATCAGAATGTATACGTGAGCCAGATACTATACTTTATCTACAATCATCCTCAAAACACAAAATATTTAACTGAGAAAGCGATATTTTAATATTTACGTCAACCCGGCTTTCACAAAGAGAGATATATTATTGGCCTATGTCACTCATATAATGGAGTAGGGCAATTGAGAACTACGGAGAGTCTCGAGCGATTGCGAAGGCATTCGACAGAGTTTGGCATGACGAATTGCTTAACAAACTGCCGTCCTTCGGACTGCCAGCCTCTCTCTGCAGCTGGCTTGCCAGTTTCCTCAAGAACCGATCTCTGCACGTTGCGGTTGGACACATCTCAGACACATGCACCATTAACGCGGGCGTGCCTCAGGAGACAATACTTTCACCAACTCTGTCCCTCATCTATATTAATGACCTGCTGACCGAAATGAATAATCCTGTTTTCAGTTTTGCAGATGACAGCACCCTAATCTTCCAATTTAGATCAGAAAAACCTTTACCAGCGACTGAGACTTATCACCGCAGACAGGAGCAGATTACAGCAATTAATCAAGACTTAGAGAAAGTTCAAACTTGGGGCGACAGAAATTTGGTCCAGTTCAACGCAGCAAAGACTTAAGCAGCCACGTTTACCAAGAGGGAGTCGACAGAAATTTGGTCCAGTTCAATACAGCAAAGACCCAAGCAGCCACGTTTGCCAAGAGGGTCAATACGGCGGGCCCTGACATCATTATGGCAGGATCGACCATTCCTTCATCCTTGTCAATCGGACTACTGGGTGCCTCGATCAACAGCAATATGTCCTGGCATGACCACGTTGCTAACATCGCAAAATCAGCCTCCCAGAAGCTTGGTGCGCCATTTCGCAACAAAAAATTGTATACACCGCAGCAGTTGCTTTTGCTCTACAAGGCGCAAATAAGACCGTGCTTAGAATATTGTTCACCCGTCTGGGGTACCGCAACAAAGCATATCCTAAAGCTGCTGGATTCCATTCAGGATAGAGCTGTGCGTCTCATCGGCGACCCGGAGTTGACCCGGAATCTGGATAGTCTGATACTGATACAGATACTTTCACAGCAGATGTTCCCAGGATTTAGCCCGCCTCATCCCGCCCCTGGCAACGCCTGTCAGACGACAGAAGACAAGAGCGCACCACTTCGTTGTACAACTGGAAACACCTAGAACATCGCTTTACAAGAACTCCTTTGTCTGGCGCACTGCATCACTGTGGAACTCACTCCTAGGACATCTGTTTCTCCCTAATCACAACCTACAACTATTCAAGAACCGTGTCAATCAACATCTTCGCACGCACACCGCTCGTCGAGCGCCATATGATCTCCCTTTAGTGTGTGTGCCACGGTCATAAAAAAAAACCAGACGTCCATATGTTGACATTTCTCGTTTCCATGGTAGTGGCTCTCGGATTGGCCATTATGAATTCATAATTACACTTGTTGGTTTATGAGGAATACAACTGCATTTGTTGTTTTAAGCATAGCATAATGGTCTTGCCATCATAAATACTATTTATGCATTTATAATTAAATGGTTGTATAATAGTATCTTATATAAGGAGCATATAATGTAGGTCATAATAAACGAGGGTAATTATTACGAGGCACTTTAGGCGAGTGTTATAATAATTAGAGTGTATTATGGTTCATTCATTATACGTGAAACAAATAATATACTTTATCTGCAACTATCCTTAAGCACACAAAATATTTAATTAAAAAGCAAAATTTTAATATTTACGTCAACTCAGACGTTAACACATACTTATGTTGATATTTCTCGTCTTAATGGTACTGGCTCTCGGATTGACAATTATGAACTCATGCACTTGTTGATTTATGATATGTAATATAATTGCATTTGTTTTAAGCTTAGCATAATGATCTTGCTACCATAAGTATTATTTATGCGTCTATAATTAAATGGTTGTAGATAATCGTATATTATTTCTTCTTCTTCTTCTTCTTCTTCGTCAGCCCGTGTCCATCCATTGTCGGATATAGGCCTCTTCCCGGTTTTTCCATGTCCCGCGATCTCTCGCTAATCTCATCTATTGTCCCCCTGCCACCGTTCTAACCATCTCTTTTTCGGTCGTCCCACATTTCTTGTTATTCCTCGTGGTCTCCAGAGTGCCGTTCTTTGGGTCTATCTATCTGGGTCCCGTCTCGCCACATGTCCGATCCATTGCCACTTCAGGCTTGCTATCCTTTTCGCAACATTCGTCACTTTGGTTCTATCACGTATTTGTTCATTTCGTATTTTGTCGCTTAAGGTGACTCCCAGCATTATTCTCTTCATGGCTCTCTGTGCGACTCTCAGTTGCTCAGCTGCTCTTCGGGTTATTGCTATAGTTTCCAAGCCGTAGGTGAGAACCGGCAGAATACAGCTGTCGTAGGCTTTCTTCTTTAATTTTATGGGTACCTTTTTATCTTTAAAAATAGAGTTCATGTTTCCGAATGCCACCCATGCCAAATGGATTCTGCGTTTGATTTCCGCAGTTTGGTTTTCTTTGCCTAGCTTGATTTTATGTCCTAAGTATAATGTTCTACATTCTCTATGGTAACGTTGTCTATGGTGATGTTACATTCATTTTTGCTCATTATTTTGGTCTTGTTTAGGTTCATTTTTAGGCGTATTTTCTTGGATCGCTCGTTTAACTCATTTAGCATGTTGTTCAGTTCTTGAATGTTGGTGTTCATCAAGACTATATCATCTGCAAATCTGAGGTGATTGAGGTATACTCCATCGATGTTTAGGTCCTTGTTTTCCCATTCAAGCATCTTAAAAACATTCTCCAGTGCTAGGGTAAATACCTTGGGAGAGACGGTATCCTCCTGTCGTACTCCTTTTCCAAGTGATATTTTCTCTGTTTTAGGATCGTCGTCCATTTTTACGTGGAAGGTTGCCTTATCATCGATATTCTTAATAAATGTAGAGTATCTCCAATCGATTCTCGCGTCCTCCATTGCTGTTAGAAAAGACCACCTTTTTGGTAGTCCACAAACGCCAGATGCAGGGGTATGTTGTATTCCGTTGTTTTCTCGATGACTACTTTAATTGTTTGCAGATGGTCTGTAGTGCTAAAGCCCTTTCGAAAGCCTGCTTGTTCTACCGGTTGGTAGAAGTCTAGTTTCGTAGTCAGTCGATTGTTAATCATTTTAGTGAAAAGTTTATATAGGTGTCATAGTAGGCTTATTGGTCTATAGTTTTCTATATTTGAACCATCCTCTTTTTTTGTAGATTAGCACGACTTCGGCATTTTTCCATGGTTCCGGGATTTTTCCCTCTATGAGACATTTGTTTAACAGCATTTCTATTGTCTCTATTAGTGTTTTTTCCACCAATCTTTAGCATTTCCGGTGTTATTCGATCTTCTCCCGGATTCTTGCCGTTTTTCATCTGTTGGAGTGCGTATTTAATTTCTGATGGTGATATTTTCGGCATGTCTTCTGAGCCTACATTTGTAATGTGTTAAGTGGTCGATTTGGGCTTGGTATAGTTGTTTGATAGAGCGGTTCGTAGAATATTTGTATTTCCCTTCTAATTTCTTGTTTGTCTGTGGTTAGGATTCCTTGATTGTTTTTTATTTTTTACAATTTTCTGTTTTCCCCTCTCTTGGTTCGATCTTAGAACTCTCATGCCTTTATTTTTCTCTATAGTTTCCAGGATTTTGTTTGTTTTGTTTTCTCTTAGGTCTTTCCTTATTTCCTTTTTCGTTGTCTTATTTAGGGTATTATATTCTGGGGAATCTCTGTCAGTCTTTCTTCTTTTTCTTATTAGTTCTATCGTCTCGGGTTTTAATTTAGTATCTGATCTCTGTCTTATCTTGCTGCATATTTTCTTTGTGGCTGTAGTTATACCATGCCGGTGGCTTTAGCATATATTAAATTAACGAACATATAATGTAGGCCATAATAAAGATAATCATTATTACGAGCCGCTTGTGGCGATTGCTATGATCATCAGAGTATTATAGTTAATTATTATACGTGAGTTAAATACCATACTTTTCTACAACTATCCTTAAACACACAAAAACCAAGGCATCAACACATACCTATGTCACGGTATAAATGATATTGTTTGTACTCTGCCTATGTCACTCAACATTAACAATAGACTAGTAGGTTCACTCTAAGCCCCGCCCCCAGCATTTCCCTCCTTGCCGCGTCACGAAACCTGGTGAAATGCTAGTTAACGGTTAACCAGGTTAACTGCTCAGGCCTCGTGCCACGTTTCACCCCGTTTCGTCTAAAGTCTGGCAGCTCGCCTTTGTCAGCGCTACATCAAAAGTGCCGACGATCTACTCTCATCTTCTAGTATCTTCTTAATGTTCGGTGCCTATGTTGACATTTCCCGTTTCCATAGTAGTAGCTCTCTGATTGACTACTATAAATTCATAATTACGCTTATTGCTTTATGCGTACCTATAATTGCATTTGTTGTATTATGCGTAATGATCTTACAATCATAGCTATTACGCATCTATTATCAAATGGCTGTCGATAAAACTGTTTATCTAGCGTTCTACTTGTAACCAAATTGTCTTTTTTCCTTTGTAATCAGAGTAGAGTATGTTCAAAGCTCAAAAACATTTGATAACTTTGTTGTTTTGATAATATGTTCGTGCATTGTGACAGTGATTTAATGTTAATTTTTTTCTGACTTTTATAATAGCGAATTTTCGATTGTCATCTTTATTTTAAAAGGACATACTTCACATACTAGTGAATTTTAATTTTATTTGTTTATTATAAATATTACTAACCCAAACTACTAAATTGAATCTTTGGGATAATTAAAACAGGTCTTTTTGTTTTCTCTTTATGAACGATTTCAATTGATATAGAAGTCGAACCAGAAATAGGACGTGAATCTGAAGCAGCAACTTTAACTGGATCATAGATAGGTATCTGCCAACAATGTCGCCGAACATCATACAGTATCCTATATAGTCATTGCCCATTGGAAGCCCCAAATATTCGGCGCGGAGCGTAGAACATTTCATTTTTTATGTGCTGGACGTACATCAGCATATACAGCCACGAAAAATATTCAAAAAATTAATTCCTTCAATATGACCTCCGCTAATAATTAAACATCTTAAAATAATTATTGTTTAGTGTTGGGAATGCTAATAAAATATTGTAATATTTAAATCTTTTCCTTCCTTAAGAAGGTGATTTCTTTCCTGCGACATGCCCCAGAGACACCCACAATAAGAACATCTTTTGTCAGTAGGTAGTCTTTATCGTCTGCTGTCCTAATAAGCCGTTCCATATCCTCCTTGGAAAACACTCGGGACTTATAGGCTTATACTCGGTTGATTTCCTTTGTAAAAATACGATTATTTTCGTAAATCACTAATATCGGAATTTTTATTGAGATACAGCACGGTTCGAAGCATTGAGTAAATGCCATAGTAAATACTCCATAAAATACGCCAAAACTACCTTTTTGGACACATTTCTGACGTTCTGCTCGTCGCAGTAATTTTGAAATTTGTAGATTGCCCCATGTAAATTTTTTGGTGTCAAACTATCTCAACTTTCTAAAGAAAATAAGGTTCTGGTTGATAAAAGGTAAGTCCCTAAAAATGTTTTTTGTTTTTGAAAAATATTGGTGTTAATCGATTTGTTTTTTTATTTTTTTCCAAAAAAGTGGGGATAATTCAAATATTATAACGTTTTTTTTTTTTTATAAAAAATTGATATTAAATGTTCCTAATGTCGGTCGGTGCAATAGGCAATATTTTTATGTCAGAAATGACGTTTTTAAGACAATTTTAGCGTCAAGTAGCCTTACCCAAATATAAAATTTGACAAAAATCTGAACCTTTAATAATAAATACAATTATCATTAATTTTTTGAATATTTTTATATACAAATTATTAAAACTTTAAATTATTACAACTTACATGGAAAAAGATAATAATTTATAGGTTGTTCAATTGTTCATCTTACAAATTTTCTTTTTTCTTCAATACGTCTTATAGTGTAGATTTCAGTCTCCAAAGTTCGAGTTTTAAGTTTTAACTTGTGTAGAATCACTGTGTAAAACACTTTACTGCATGCTAAGGTGAAAAGCAAACCTGTGAGATTGAAACTTGAAACACAAGAATAATAATTATCTATTATTCTTGTGCTTGAAACGTGAAAGTAATGACATTTGCCACAGAGACCCACTGACAAGGAGGTCTCGGTCAAGGTTGCCAAACGTGGAACATTTCTCTTATTGAAAATAAGACAAAGTGATCCCCCTTTTACTCGACTTTTAGCCAACCCAAACTAGATCTAATAAGCGCGCTACATTTCATGGAGTAAAACGAACAGAAGAAACTAACCCAAATTAATGTAACAAAATCTGTTGTATAAAATAATTCTCTTTTCTTACCTAGTTTTCGTTAGAGTGGGTTAGTTTCGTCTCGTTTAAGCCACTACGCACTTGCGTAAATTCTCTTTTTTACTTAGTTTTCATCAGTGTGGGTTAGTTTGAGCCACCACGCGCTTTGCGCAAGCCTTCCTTCACGCAATCCTGGGCGAAATCATTTCGGTTAGATCTGGTTAGTTTGGGTTAGCTTTGGTTATTTTGGGTTAGTTAGTTGATAGCAAAAACGATTATAAAACTTGAAAATTTAACAAGCCTTACAGTGGGGAGAGTCAAAACCAAATTGGACCAAATGAGCATCACCATAGAAAATATCAAAACCGAAATTGTGATTTTGGCAGGCTATAGAAGACTAACAAATCCTAATGCAAACCTAGAAGGCGCAGAGATTAGAAGCTCTCCGTGTCTAAAATACCTGGGCATATATATCGACAAGGATATGCGTATGACGTCACACATCAGGAAAGTGAGCAAAAAAGCCTTGGGGTAATGATGAAACTGGCAAGACTAAATAGTTAAGTAGGAGGCCCCAAACCCTGCAAGAGGTGAATGCGGGTCTCAGCAGTCCATTCAATAATGCTGTATGGCTCACCTATGTGGAAGGATGCTCTGGAGTACGACCACTACAATAAGCTTGCTGAAAGCAGCTATCAGCATATAGAACCGTTTCAACGATAGCTGGCCTAACAATCGCAAGACTGTCCCATTTAAATTGAAAGCGGAAGAAGCGGCAACAATATGGGAATCGAAGGGAACACGAAGAGAAGAGGCCAGACTATGTACCGCCACGTTATGGCAACAAGCATGGGATGAATACAATGGGCATGCCAGAATATTTATTAGAAACGGGGAAGAATGGAGAAATAGAAAATGGGGAGAGATAGACTATTTCTTAACCCAGGCATTTACCGGACACGGTGTCTTTGGATCTTACCTGGTGGAAATAAAAAAGCGCCTGACGCAAACTGCTAGTTCTGCGGACAACCGAATACACCAAATCACACACTATTCTTTTGTGACAAATGATACAATGCAAGGCTTAAAGCAGAAATCATTATTGGTCAAAATATAACGGAACCGAATATTGCTGAATTATTTCTAAAATCGGAAATAATCTGGATTGAGGAACATCATGAAGGGGAAGGAGCTGGAAGAAAAAAGACGAGGTAGGAATGGAAACTGACTGGAATGTAACAAAAGAGGAATAGAACATAAGAGAACTATTGATTACGAACCCTTTCCATTGAAATAATGCTTACGGGGCGGTCCCAACGGTAGGAGGGAGCAGTGGGGAAATGGTTTTTAGTGGGTTCAAGCCCCACACACCCCAGGTCGCCCGAACACCAAAAGCCTGGGCTCTAGGGTGCCACGCAGGGCTTATTGTTCGCAAGACCAACAATGACCTGGGACGGTGCGAAGGCATTTTTCTCGTTAACCCTTAACCTTAAAAAAAGGGTTAGTTTGGGTTAGCATTGGTTAGGTTGGGTTAGTTTCGTCTTGTTTAGGCTACTTGCATGAAGAAAGACTGGCGCGAAGCGCAAGCCTTTCTTCACGCAAGCCTGGGCGACATTATTTCGGTTAGCTTTGGTTAGTTTGGGTGAGTATTGTGCCTTATAAGCGAATGCGATGTTGCGCGAGGTACAAGCCTGGACGACATAATTTCGGTTAACTTCGGTTAGTTTGGGTTAGTTGGCAGTCAACATAATTAAACTTAATAAACGGTTTATGATTTAGAACTACCTGTCTAATATAAATATCAGGAAATATGGATTCCCACCATCAAAAACGATTTTTAATGTGCATTTATTAAAAAATGTTCAGATTTTTGTCAAATTTGACGTTTGAATAAGGCTACTTGATGCTAAAATTGTCTTAAAAGCGTCATTTCTGACATAACATTTAATATCAATTTTTTTTTCAAAAAATCGTTATAATATTTGAATGATCCTCACCTTTTTGGAAAGAAAATAAAAAAACAAATGTCGAAATACCAACATTTTTCCAAAAAAAAAAAAAAAAACATTTAGGACTTACCTTATCTCAACGAAACCCGAAAATAATTTGGACAGACCAAGCTAAATTTTTCAGAAGTGGTGAACGAATTTAACCTCTTATCATCTGCCATTAAAGATTATGGTGTCTGTTGGTTTCAACTGGATGGGGCACTGGTCCATTGTACTGGTGTAGTAACAACAGAGTTGTTTGAAATGTTGGGCGATCGTTGGCTCATGGAACTAGTCTGCTAGAGTGCCCGATTTCGCGTCACTTGATTTTTATTTGTGGGGTGATTTGAAAAAAAAAAGGATACAAGACACCAGTATAAAGCAAACAGCACTCCCGCCAACGGGTGATAAATTGCATTGAACAACTACCACACCGTATGGTTAATTTTCCCATTAGCAGAGAAATAATTCATAATGAAAACGATACAATTAAGAATAGGTATAGCGAAAGTTAATGGTTTTAATACTAACTTAATAAATAGACTAATTAATAGGCATGTTTTTAGAAACACCATTCGTGATTACACTTCTTTCGTTAATCAGGATGAAAATACAAAATATGTCTCGATACCTATTGTATACTAGTATACTAAAGGACTCCAAAAAGTTTTAAGGCAGTAGGTTTAAAATTAGTACACCAAACTCAGTTTAACATTAAGAAATTATTGAGAGGCCCAAAGGACAAAATTGATATAGTGGAAAAAAAGTGAAATTTATTAAGTATGGATTGTAACCAAAAATATGTTGGACAGACTAGAAGATCTATACAAACGAGATCCAAAGAACACATAGCTCATTTAAAGTACGGTAGAACAGAAAAATCAAGTGTTGCCGAGCATGTTTTGATAATAATCATAGAATAGCAATTAAAATTTTAAAATTAATTCACAATATATCTGATAGGAGATTATTTATTAGACGCATACGAAAATATGGAAATTATTAAATGTCAGAATAGTTTAAACAGAGGTCCTATACCGTACATTCCATTGTATTGGTTGATCCAGCGTGACTACATTCCAGGATTGGTTCTTTTTAGTTCCGCTTGATTAAGCAAGTATAAAATAGAGTTAGATAGATTTTTAATTTAGATTTAATCATCTCCGGATGATGCTAACATAGTTAGCCAACGCGCGTCGAGTGCAAAATTATTCTGTTTCGGTATTGTCGACAAAACTATGTTTTCCTGCAAAGGGAAGTGCATATTCAATACATTAATATGGAGTTGCTTGGTCTATATATTATATCGATCAATGCTTAAAACTTTCTTACAAGAATTGAACGTTCTAGCCAGCGCCTTATTGCGATCTAACTTCATCTGAGAGCTTGTTTTTGAATTGGATTTGTTTTTTAACCTCTTATCTTATCCCTAACTAAACTTCTGATTTAATTCTTATTTATTCAACTTTAGTTTAAGTTAAAACATGTTATGTAAATAAAATAAATATATTTTTGTAATTCCGAATTTATTTATTCCAGAACGACTTCCTTAAGTCCCATGGATACACTGTAGAAACACATTATGTGCAGACGGATGATGGGTACATTTTAACGGTTCATCGCATACCGAATGGTCGCAATGAAGTTTCATCGGATAAAACAAGCAATAAACCCTGTGTTTTTCTAATGCACGGTGAGTAGAAAGTTATTTCAATTTTGTTTTGGGTTCTTACTCAATCACATTTGTATTTATTTGAGGTGAATTTATTTTATTTCATGATGCATGCAGCCCCGTCTCCAGGCTTTAGGCCGCCCGAGGCGAGCAGGATTTGGCCGCCCTTTACAACAGACCAATTTAAAGAGTCTATAATGACCTATCCGGCGAATAGGCGCCCGCGAGGTTTTTTAACCAATAGGTTCCAGTATTAGGAGATGACCTGCAGGGTATATATTTTCATGGTAGATGTACCACGTGGGGTCTACCTGGAATTAAATCGGGGACGCCGGACCTCGATTTTAAGGGGGGGTTTTGAGGGGCTATATGGAAATCGCGTGGTTTTTCGCGATTTCTGGTTAAGCGAGAGCTTGGAGCGAAATTTTGCCGCCACCAAACTCCGCTTGACGGATTCGGGGTTGGCCGGTTAGTGGGTACCACCCACCCCCCGTTCCCCGCATTTTTATCGAGAAGTGAGGG